>ML790768.1:210629-228751 GCA_009831015.1 Picea engelmannii | reverse complement strand
TGTAACTCTTATACTATTGTTCATTGCTCATTGGATATAATTGAATGGTTTAAGTATAAGTTGAAAAAGGTTTTTAAATTGTACTGGATACTGATTCACCCCCCTCTTAGTATCAACAGGAGATTGAGATTGGCCTTGGAGGAATAAGCTTCTTGGATGTTGAAGGTGCCCCTTTGGGAGGGTCCCTAGTGCAAAATGTCCTCTCTTGATAGGATGGGAATTTTTCGTGCCTTGGTCATATTATACCAAGGTTGAATATACACATGTGGTTTGATGTGAAGGTCCTCTCCAGTGGATTTCTAGCATCTCCAAGTGGCATCCATGGGATTGTGCTTCCAATAGTATGCCACTTTTTTCAGACCCGCTTAGGTAGCTGGGGTAAAAAAGGTGTTATCCCAGGCTTCTTGCACCATAATAGGTAAATGTTGCCACAAATCATTCCAGAAGAAGGTAGTTTGACCATTCCAAATTTCCCAGAAGGAGTGATTGACTACAAGGTGATGATTATGCTTGGAAACCATCCAGATCAGGGAGCCTAGGGTGTCTCCGTTCCATCGGATGAGGCTTCTTTCCACTGTGTTGGGAGTATACTTTCTTCTCCAAATATTGGCCTAGAGGTCTTGAGGTCTATTCATCCATCTCCACTAGATATTGTCAATCAAAAATTTATTCATGATTGAGGGGTCTTTGATTCCCAAGCCCCCTTGAGTCTTGGGTCTGCAGAGATTTTCCCAACTGATTAGCGTAAATTTTTTCCCCATTTTGATCCCTTTCCAAAGAAATTTCCTTTGCAGGGTTTTGATAGCACTAAGGATGAAGTTAGGGGAGAGTAGGGATGAGAAGGTAAAGACTAACAGAGCTTGCAAAACCGACTTGAGAAGGATGAGGCGAATGGGGAGATTGAGAGATCAGTAGGTCCAGGAGGATAGTATTTTCGAAAAGGAGGTGAGGAGGCTCTCCCAAAAGATGTTCTTGGGGGATTTGTCAAGGAGGGGGATACCCAGGTATTTGGATGGAAGGGATATTCGAGTGAAACCCAAGATTTTAGTGATGTGGAGTTGAATCGACAATAGGGTGTTGAAAAAGAAGATCTGGGACTTGTCCTTGTTGATGTCCATTCCGGAAGCCTCACAGAAGGTTTGAATAATGGAGAGGATTTTATGGGCCTCATGGACAGTGGGAAATCCCATCATCAGAGCATCATCGACAAATTGGCTGTGAGAGATCGAAGGATTGATGCCATGCAGGGGTAGTCCTTTTAGCATCTTTTTTGCTACAACAACTTGGATAGAGCGACTTAGACCTTCTGCCATGATAATGAAGAGGAATGGGGATAGAGGATCACCTTGCCTAATTCCCCTAGTGGGAAAGAAAGGGTGAGAAGGGACTCCATTGATGAGGATTGAAAAGAAATCCGAGGAGGTAAGATTCAAGATCTAATCTACCCAGGAGGGTTTGAAACCAAAGTCTAGGAGAATCGAGCGTATGTAGTCCCAACTTAACTTGTCAAAATATTTATAAAGGTCTAGATTTAATAGAATACCTGGAGTACAGGTCTTCTGTAAAGAGTGGATAACTTCATGCGCTAGAATGACACTGTCCAAGATTTGTCTTCCCTCCACATACCCTGATTGTTCTGGTGAAATAATGAAGGGGAGAATAGGATTGAGTCTACTTGATATCACCTTAGTTAAGAGATGGTAAATGATGTTGCAGAGGGCGATCAGTCGGAACTACTTGAGGTGGTTTACTTTCTCTTCTTTGGGAATAAGGGTGAGGAAAGTAGCGTTAAGGGCAGGGAGGACTTGACCTGAGAGTTTAGAGTCTTTGATGATCTCCCACAACTCGTCTCTGATCATTTTCCAACAATGATGAAATAAATATGTAGTGAATCCATCCAACCCCAGGGCTTTACCTTTGGGGTATCCTCAAGATCTTGATCTACTTCCTCGAGCATGATGGGCCATACCAGGGCCGTGTTCTGTTCCCCCGTGATTAGAGAGGGTATGTGCCGCGTGACCTAGGTGATGGATTGTGATATGTCCCTCAGGGGATCCATCAAGAGATTTTAATAATAGGTGATCGACTCCTCTTCCAGATCCTCATGGGTGTGAAGGGTTTGCCCATTTTCTGTGAGTAACTGAGTGATGTGATTAGCATGCCTCCTTTGAATAGTATACCTGTGAAAGAACTTGGTGTTCCTGTCTCCCTCCTTGAACCATTGGATGCGTGACTTTTGTCTCCACAAGATCTCCTCTTGGGCCTTTCTTTCCTATAATTTTTGGCTTACTGCCCCTTCCTATGTTTTAAGGTCCTCAGATAAGCCCAACTCCTAGATTTGGCTTTGTATGGTGCCCATTTGGTCCATTAGTTGATTTTGAGCCTCAAACATATTGCCGAAGGTTTGTTTGTTCTAGTTCATGAGCTTCTGTTTGAAGTTTTTGAGTTTTTGCTGGAACCTATACATCCTAGAGCTGTGTGGAACTACTGCCTCCCTCCACAAAGTCTGGGCATTTTGTTGAAATTCCGGGTGATTGAGCCAAAACTGCTCCAGCCTGAAGGGTTTTCGTCCTGGAGTTGCGGGAATTTCCAGCCAAATTTGGATAGTCCAGTGATCTGACCCATGTATATCGAGGATGTGGTCTTCCAAAGCTGTACCTTCCAACATGAGAGAATAAGAGAGAAGAAAGAGGTCCATCCTGCAAGCTATCTGATGAGAACCAGCTCTTCGATTCGTCTAGGTGAAGGTACCATTGGAGTTGTCTGTGTCAATGAGGCCTAGGTTATCAATTAAGCTCTAAAAGTCCCCTGACTCTGCTTCAAGATGACGCATTCCTCCTCTCTTCTCATCCAGATTGCAAATCATGTTGAAATCCCCTCCCATGATCCACCTGTTTCCCCCAGTAAGGGTGGTCAAGTTCTCCAGAATTATTAAGAAGGCATGTTTATCCCTTGAAGTGGCTAGTCCTTAGATTTTTTTTAGGTAGCCAGGTTTATTAGAGCCAATGAGTCAGTAGGCAGCAGATATGGGCCATTTGGTTGTGAAATTTTTATAGGGTGATTGAGCTTGGGTTCCAAAGAAGTGCCAGTCCCCTTGCTACACCCATGGCCGCCGTGTAGATACCTTTCCTTTTCTTCCAACAACTCAGGAGAAGCTTGTACATTTCTTCGGTTGCACATTTTGTTTCTTGGAGAATCATTATGTCTGGTTTTTCTGCTATGATCATGTCCCATAGTAACTTCTTCTTACTACGATCGTTGAGTCCTCTTATATTCCAAGAGATGATCTTCATGATGAGGATGGGGAGGGTAGGGGGGAAAGTTGTCAGATATGAGATGTATATGAATTGAGTTAACCATAAATTTCCCTATCTCTTAGATGAGGTTGCTGGTGGATTTTCTTCCTCTTTTCTTTTCATCTTTCTGAGATTTGTGTTGTTGTTTCTGTGCATTTCCTTATATTCCTAAGACCGCACCGGATCTAGTTTTGGAGCCTGCTGAGGAGTTGAGGAATATATTGTGGAATTTTCTCATCTGGTCGAGAGGAATGGTATATAGTTTCTAGTGCCGATAGGCATGTTCTAGATACTCCAAGTCAACTCCTGCCAAGTCGTGCTCATCTAGATCCATTTCTGCATCCTCGTCTTTGATTTATGAGGGTTATAAGGCTATGATGTTGGAGCTGGGTGAAGGAATGGTTTGGGTCTGACCTGGGGCTTCCTTTTCTTTCTCTTTCTCTGGGTTCCGAGGTGTTTTCTCTGTACACGGGGCCTATGAGGCTTCCATACTCTCTGGATGTTGTTGCAAAATCTCAAATTGGTTGCTTAAGGTCGAATCCTTATTGGGTTGGGCTACTCATCGTCTTCCTCAGTGTCTGCACTTTCCTGGTACCTGGATAAATCCATCTTTGTTTTTGTTTTCTTCTAGGTTTCCATCTTTGATTGGTGATTTGAGGGGGAAATCCTTGAAAAGGTGCCCATGCTCATGACACTTTCTGCATATGAACGGGATGTGCTCATAGTCAATGGTTTGTAGCCAGTCCTCATCATGATATTCCAAAGAAATGGATCCTGGTAGCGGCTTTGCAATGTTCAGATAAAGACACATGCACATGTAGGAGGTGTATCTTCGTTGCTTGGTAGCCTTCGAGGATTCAACATACACTCCAATGGTGTTTCCAATGCCCGCCAACACCTCCTCTAGCTAGAACTCCTTTGGTAAGGAGTAGAGCCTTATCCATACTGGGGCATGTGTGAAGTCCTTCGTTTCAGGGATGAATTTTTCAGTCCAAAATCTCAAGAAGAGACCCATTGAGTTGAAGAAATATGACCCTCCATCGAAAACGTGATTTCTGTCCTCTAGGTTATGCATGGTTATGGTGAAAAATCCCTTTTAACCCACCTGTATATCATAATGGCCTTTGGGCTTCCACCATTGGTGTATCCATTTTACCAATTCCCATTATGAGGGCTAGAGCACTAAAAATTTCCCCACTAAGGCATAGTATCTCATGTATTGCTTCTATTCCTCAATCTTGGGTGTGCTTATGATGTATTTTGGGGCTTGCAGTGCCTGGGGAACTCAATTACTAGGTATCCATGGATGTGCCACACTTTTTACAGTTGGTGTTTTCCCTGAATCAATATCCATCTCTCTATCCTTGAATGTGCCCTTAGAAATAAGTTGCGAGCGAATATTTGGTGGAGGCTCAAATGTTGGGTGCCTGGAACCCCCTCCGTTGCTTCCATGCATTGTCACTTTGCTGTAGGAGGAGCTTCCTAACCCTCCCTTGCTAGGAATCATTGTGCCCCTGCGGGGGTGGCCAAGTGCACCAGGGATGAATCAACCCTAACCCTAACACACAACAGATAGTCACTAGTGTATAAAGTTGGAGATTTATATTAATACCTATAATTTTTTGTTTTTTGTGTATATGATCATAATCATTAATATTTTAATATCTATTATTTCATGAGCTATTAATATTTACCATGGTTATAACTAATATTTAGTTTTGGTGAATTATGATTTTTTGATTCAGTTTCTCAAGATTGGGATGCACTTCATTTATACATTGCAAACAATCTTGAATGGATGAATGTATGGATTGAAATATGTAAACAACATCATGGCGGTAGGTTATCATGGAAAAAATTGTTTGAATTGGTTAGAGAAGCTTGTCGTAACATTGATACCAATGTTACACAATGGGAAATTGATTTAGCTTATGGTTTGAAAGATGGACAAGCAAGAAAATTCACCCATTTTATTCAGTTATTTTATATTATATTAATGTGACTGTAGGCATGTATTTTTCATAGATAATTTCCAAGTTATATAAATATGTTTATTAATTGAAAATTCATCTTTTACATGTCTGGCATATTGTAGTTGAAACACCACAAGGCTATGTGGTGCAATGGCTGTAAATTTTGCATCAAAAAGTTGGATGAAATCGAGAAAAATTATGATAGAGGGATAACTGTAGTATTCCAAGTCACAAATGTTTCCTCTAGGAGTGACATACATCCCTGAGAATATGAAAATAGATACTATGGTTATTTGAATGATATAATTGAGTGTGACTTTAATTCCTTCAAATTAGTTCTATTCGACATCAAAGTGTATAGGTTACAAATGCATAAACGTGACGAGGAAAGAACTATTATTCAACACGCCACTAGATTTTTGATGATTAAAAAAATGGTGTCTGAAAGAGGACATGATCACTATGTTTTTCCAAGCCAATGTGAATAGGTCTTTTACGCAAAGGTTCCAGGTGAGAGGGATTTGTCATTTTTTGTTAGATATGATCCAAGAGGAAGGCTAGTTAAGTATACTCATGTACATGAATAATCTTATATTGAAGAAGAAGATGATGCGCTAGATCAGACAGAGTCAAAATATCATGGGTCAATAGACAAAGAAGATAGAGAAGATGAACCAGGCGTAGGAGACATTAATGCAGTTCTTGATGATGATGTCGATGCAACTATGCTTGAAAATGACATTGATGACCATGATTATGATATCATCAATCGTTTTAACACCGTTTCTGAATCGGATGATGATATAGATGTCGAGTTTGATGAAGAATAAGATTCATAAGAATGATGATAAAGATGTTGAGTTGGATCAGGTACATAACTATACATTTTAGTTTGTATCAATTACTCTCTTAAAATTCTTTACTTATGTCATGGGTTAATTACATGTTTTTAATTTTTATGTGACTTTTTTATATCCTATTTTATTACATCTTGATCAATTATTATGTGAAACCTGAAAATAGTCACCATACTAGCTGAGTATGTGGTAAACTAAAAATATGATTTACAAACACATAATTTCATTTACCTTCATTAATTTTTGTTTTGTTAGTTTCTATGCATGAATCTTACTATGTTTCTTTCGATTATTTTCTATTTTATAGATTCGGTATTGGGGAATTGAGAGCGATGTGAGAGGGAGGGGAGGGGCCATATGAGCTTCCGCCTTCACGTGGTTGGACTTGTTCAGTAGAGGATAAATCATTCTTGAAACCAAGAGAAGCTCATTCATTTTTATACCATCATGATCATAGATGTCATCATTGTTATCATAATATTGCATCAACGAAGTTTCAATGAACATGTTTGTCATTTCTATAGCATCTTCATTGGAACTGTTTGAAAACATGGGATTAATGTCATGCATGGAACTCTCAACAATATACCCATCATCACGGTCGTGCTCTTTATTTTCATCGCCTATGTTGTACAAAACAAACATTACTCCAATTAGGCCCATGCATTTGGTGGCAAGAAGGCGTTAGAGGGAATTTCATATTTAAATAATGATTTCATACTAATAGTCTTTAATTTATGGAGCAAAGAAGTACTTAGATGAGACAAAAAAACAAAGACAAGAAATAACTGATGAAACTTGTGTAATTTATATCAACTAGTACTTGTTTATCGACATTATTACATGTCCTTGTAGTACTAGATGCGAGAATGTGTGTCTCGAATGGATTTTAAAAGGAACAATGAAAATACATTGTACTAGGACTAGACATGGGAAACAATGACATGTGAATGAGGCCAACGTTGAAAGTTTTTCAAACTGTTTTTGTATGCACTAAAATTTGACATGGATAGACTATTCACATGCCTTAATGATATGGGAGGGTTTCTGGACTCAAATTTGACTCACACACCCACTTGTTTCCATCATCAATTCATAATGTAAACCATAAACCCTATTTTTGTTTCAAAGTACACAAATTGGTTGACATAAGTTTTAAGTTTGCATCAACCTTTATTCATTTTTCTTTTAGGTTCTACATTGTATATACAATGTATGTTTGTCATAGTTGTGATGAAAAATACCTCTTTTCATTCATTGTTTAATCAACACCATAAAAATATGCATGTCGAGATGTTGTTGTATCAATGTCTCTAAGTATTGCATTCGTCGATGGCATCATTATGGTTTCATGGTAGTGTCATATTTAAATATCATTATGGTGTCATGGTAGTGCCATATTTAAATATGCATGCATTAACGATATGGGAGGGTTTCCAAACTCAAATATGACTCACACACCCACTCTATATATCCAATCCCAACCTTGTTTCATTTGAACTTTCTTGGATTAATGTTGCAGTGCATGGAACTCCCAACAATATACCCATCATCATGGTCATGATCTTTATTTTCATCGCCTATGTTGTATAAAACCAACATCATGCCAATTAGGCCCATGCGTTTGGTGGAAAGAAGAAGGTGCTAGAGGAAATTTCATATTTAAATAATGAATTTGTACTAATAGTCTTTAATTTATGGAGCAAATACGTACTTAGATGAGAGAAAAAAAAATACAAGAAATAACTGATGAATCTTGTGCAATTTATATCAACTAGTACTTGTTTATCAATGTTATGAAATGTCCTTACAGTAATACATGTGGGAACGTGTGTGTCGAATGAATTTTAAAATGAACAACGAAAATAAATTGTACTAGGACTAGACATGGGCAACAGTGACCTGTGAATGGGGCCAACATTGAAATTTTTTCAAACTATTACTGTATGCACTGAAATTTGACATGGATAGAGTATTCACATGACTTAATGATATGGGAGGGTTTATGGACTCAAGTTTTACTCACACACCCACTTGTTTCCATCATGAATTCATCATGTAATCCATAAACCCTATTTTTGTTTCAAAGTACACAAATTGGTTGACACAAGTTTTAAGTTTGCATCGGCCTTTTTTCATTTTTCTTTCAGGTTCTACATTGTATATACAATGTATGTGTTTCATAGTTGTGATGAAAAATCCCTCTTTCATTCATTGTTTAATCAACACCATAAAAACATGCATGTTGAGATGGTGTTGTATCAATGTCGCTTAGTATTGCGTGAGGCATCCCTTCAAGAGGGGGTTATGGGTCTAGTAAACAAGAGAACACACCCCAAGAGGGTGACTAGGCCTACCTAGTCATATACAAAAATATAATAAAGAGGGTGCTTATCTAGAAATGACCACATGTGAAGATTACTGTGTTTCCAACACCCCCTTCTATCATGTATTTCTAATACTGGTCACCATTTTTAGGTCATTTTCAGTCCAATTGAGGAGGGGTGATGATATGGTTCTAGATGCGGGAACATGTGTGTCGAACAAACTTTATAAGGAACAATGAAAATAAATTGTACTAGGACTAGACATGGGCAATGTTAGTGACTTGTACTTATGAATGGGGCCAACATTGAAATTTTCACAAACTGTTTATGTATGCACTGAAATTTCACATGGATAGACTATTCACATGATTTAATGATATGGGAGGGATTGAGACCTATACAAAAAAATCTAAGGCACATGGACAATGCACAAGTCCTTGGACCATGAAACATCCCTTATAAAAGTAATTATGTCCCAAGAGTGGGATATATTCTAATATTTGGTTCACCAAGGATGGGCATATCAACATTAGAAATTCCTTGGTGCTAAAAATTAGGGTTTTGGGTTCTAAATGCTAGATTTAAGCAATTATTTGAGATGCTAATGACTTGTATTTTTACCATGACAACATTCAAGGTAAAAAAACAAGGGGATTAGGCCCTAAACGATGCTTCTATGTCTTGTAGGCCATGCATATCACCTTAAACCATGACGCATGACTTTCGTAAGGTATCAATTTCCCAAGGGTGGTATACATGTAAAATTCTAAGGTTTTTAAAACCATGAGCATGTCTATTCTCCCTTATAAACAATTATTTGAGATGATAATGACTTGTATTTTTACCATGACAACATTCAAGGTAAAAATCAAGAGTCTTAGGCCCTAAATGATGATTCTATGACTTGTAGGCCATGCATATCACCTTAAACCATGACACATGCCTTTCATAAGGTATCAATTTCCCAAGGGTGGTATACATACAATTCTAAGGTTTTGAAAACCATGAACACGTCTATTATCCAATATCATGGTTCAAGTCTATAGAATATGGGATTGAGCCCTATACAAAACATCCAAGGCACTGCATCGACCATGCACAAGTCCTTGGACCATGAAACATCCCTTATATAAGTAATTATGTCCCAAGAGTGGGATATATTCTAATATTTGGTTCACCAAGTATGGGCCTCTCAACATAGGAAATTCCTTGGTGCTAAAAGTTAGGGGCTTGGATTCTAAATGCTAGATTTAAGGTATATGGTCCATGCATCAACACTAGACTACATGTAATACCCTTATGATAACATCTTTGTCTTGGTATTGTGATATGGGCCCAATTCAGAGGCTTATCATATTGATGATGGGACTTCTTTCAAAGTACATGGTTCAAGGCCAAAAACCATTTCCCTAGGAACCATATGTTAATTCGAAGGCTAGTAGGTTATGCACAACCCCCCCAATCATGACAAAGGATATTAATTTGGAATGATTCTTTAACACACAAGTGGAATATGGGTGCACATTTGAGGATTTCCACATTAGGGATGGGTCTCTTCATTCAAGACATGGTAAAGGGACAAAACTAGGATTTTAGGTCCTATACATTGCTTTTGTGGCTCATGGGAAAATCATAGGGCCTTAACCAAACACAAGACCTTCATAATAAATATTTGTCCCATGAGTGATATACAAGCCTGATTTTAAGGTTTGATGCATTAAGGATGATTTTTTCGACCCAAAACATCATTCAAAGCAAAATAATAAGGGATTAGGCATTAAACACTACTTTTAGGTCTTTTGGGATAAGCACTAGGACCCATACTCTAATTTATATAAGTGCTTAGGTCTTATGGGCTAAGAAATTATGATCATATAGCTGAGTGATCTGTTTGAGTACTCATTTTCTTATCCTACACCTTCATTGAGATTGAGCCCCTACTCAGCGGGTAGAACCGAATTTAGAGGGTTGCATTGGTTGGGTGGAGAAATGACCTTTCCATATGATTCCCCCCTTGTTTACATCCTACTTGTCAAGTATTGTTTTGGACTAGAAGTTAGTCATCGTCAAGGTGAAAAAAATAGTTGATCTACTATTACTTAGACATGGCTGATTTACTTAATTTCTTAGCCATGATTGAGTTATTTGATTGATTTATATATAATATATTATATATAATATACATAATATAAATTAAATATTATATTATATATGATTTATAATTTATAATTTATAAATTATATATATTATTACATATAAATATAATAAACACAAAAACAAAAAAAAATTATACCAAACAAAAAAACAAAAAACAAAACTTACATTTCAAATTAACAAACATTTCAAACATTTCAACCTGCACACGAGGAGGAGCAACAAACATTTCATCCTACACGCGAGGAGAAGGAGGTTGAGGCTAGGGCATACCGGAGAGAGGAGGGAACATTAGTTCAAATTTGCGTACGAGGAGGAGGTCGAGGGAAGAATGGAGAGAGGAGGGAACACGAGGAGAAGAAGAGGAGGGCATGTTGGAGAGAGGAGGGCATGCTGAAGAGGAGGGTATGTTAGAGAAGGATATCGAGGGAACACTGTGAGCACTAACAATTCAATAGTCAATTCAACATGGTTGTAAGTCTCCCTACCAGGCCTTGAAAATTCTCATTTTGTGTGTCTTTAATTCTCACATGGATGGTCGTAAAAAACTATGAGTTGAGGTCCCATCTTCATTTTTGTTTCCCAAATTTTATTTAAATTTTTCTTGTGATTGACACACTGGTGGAATTATTTTGTGTTCTCATCTCTATTGAGAGCCACATTTCTCTTCTTTTAAGTCTTCTGGTATTTTCCTCATCAACAACCAAATTCCTTTTTTTTTGTTCCAATTCCCCAATGAAACCCTTAAGAAAATCATTGGAAACCCATATATCTTAGTACAAATTAGGGCCTCAACGTTGATTTCAACAAAATATAGTTCTATATCACCCTGAACCTTTTTTTGATGGGACCAAGTTATAATTACCTTTTTCATGGACTTCAAATTTGATTTGAATTGAATACTTTTTGGTTCCCTAAGAGTGGCATCACAAACTCTTCCTCCTCCAAGTTAGAGTGAGTTGGATGGACTCAATATCAACTAGCCCAACATCCTCCATTTTCCTTTTGAAAAACATTAAATGGAGGATCTGGGTGTGCTACATTCCCCTAAATCTCCTCTCTACTTTAAGTGAAATTCAAACCCCCTCTTGGAATTATGATCCCTTCCTTCAAAATTCTTGATCATAGAGAGCTTTCCAAAAACAATATCTATATTTATAGGATCCATATATATTCAAAACTATGAAAAAATCCCCTAACTCCAAGGAAAAGAGGTCCACGCCTATACCATAGTAAAGTAAAATAGAGATAAATAGACTTAAATATATTTTCCTCCACCTAGTAATAAGCCCCTTAATCTTTCTACTGAATCAACATAGATAAATTCCAACCCCCTAATATCTAAGACAATTTACTCGATATCCTTTCCCCATCACCCATTTTTTCCTAATGTATAATAATAATACTAATTAATGGTAGCTACCTGACCTAAAATAAAACAACAACAACAATAATAGGGTGTTCTTGAACCCATCATTTCCCTACATGTAGACATATCTATCTAGAGTGAGGTATGTATACCCTCCCCCCCCCCTCTTAAACACACAACTTTTGCATTAGAGGAAAAAATGGACATGTTCAATGAATATGTACTTCAATTAGAAATTAAACCATATATTAATATTAATTTAATACATTATATTGTATTCTTCAAGGATTTCAATTGCAAAATGTACAATGATAGACATATTTTACAACCACACCCCCTTCTACTCACATTCCAATTCTACGGAGAATTGATGCCATAAGATTTCAAAGATCGAGTAGTGCTTGACTACAAAATAAGATCACACTTAGCTACATTTGAAGGAAATGTACAATAATGACAATATCAATTAGTAGCATGCAAACTTGAAATTTCTAAAATAAAATATGAATTGTCTAGAAGTTTAATTATATATAAATTCTACCACTTTCTTAGCAAATTTTGTTGAAAATATATTCTCTCTGTCAAAAATTGAAAAAACAATGCCCCCTATGGAAACCAAAAGAACACAACACAAAAATTTCTTGATATAATGTAAAATAATTGATAGGTGCTAAGAAGTAAATTGGAAGCTAAAGATACTAAACTTTAGAGTTTGATTTTAGTTTGATTATCCATTTAGAAACAAATATAGAATTTTAGGAAATGGAAATTCAATACACTCTCTCATAGGAAGAAAAAAAAACTAAAAGGGAAACTTGTAAAAATAAGGGTAGCACAATTTTTTTTAAAGAAATTAAAGGTAAAAAGAAAAGTAGAAAAGTGATCATCATTATGACACTAAGTACAAAATTACATCAAGCCACTAGACAAAATTAAAAAACATTCCAATACCCTCAACAATGTAAGGAGACATTTAACTTAATCATAAGACCTTGAAAAATGCATTAGGGATGCATGCTCTCTAGCCACTGCCATGTGTTGGGGAGCATATTCATATTGTTGCAACCCTTGCATCTTATTAGATATTCGACAACTCCTTCATATTAGTTAGGATCATATTTAGATTGTTGCAACCCCTGCATCTTAGATTGTGATTTAGTTAAGATTGTTAAGGAGCATCGCCCTCCACTGCCAATAATGTGAAGTTTCTATTGAAACACATAATCATAGTCGATGTAGAGAAAAAAACAAATGTCTTGAATCTTCATACAATATTAAACCTTATGTTTTATATAGTGAAAATTATTAACTAGTACCCTCCCAGGATGGAGGGGGAAAATATCCTAATTAGACAAGAACCTTGTGGTTTTATCCTCATGACTATTGTTTTCTTTCAATGTGAATTTCCATTTTAATGGTATTTTTGATTACTCTATATCAAAATGAAATGGATTGAAATATATTGCAATAATGCTTCCATTTATCTGGATAATTAGATCATACTTTTTTTCATTAGCAGTGCACACACAATAATCAATCAAGAAATTATTTCTTTGCTTGAAATTTATTTCTCCTTCCCATAGCTAGTTTTCATCGAAGTTGAAATTATTTCATTTCATTTTCTTCTTGCATGGTTTAAAGAGTTGAATTAAAATTCCATCAGTTTCATGACCACTCCTTTGAGTAACAACAACCTGAAATCAAGCGCTAATTAAAATTTATCTAGCAACTTTTCTAGGTCTCTTCAAACCCATCTTAGCTTAGGTGTAGAGATTTGGAGTAGGATTGTGAGAATAACTTTCCAAAGATGCTAAAAAAACATATAGCTTTGAGTTAGGGAGTGAAATCCAGTTGCTATATCAATGACTTTGGGAATCCCTTCTAACATAAGGGTCAAGCACGAGGTCGCATTGGGGCTGATAGAGTAATCATCCCTACTTTGTTGGTCTTGGGGTAGTGGTTGCACGTATTATAGGAATCAATTGGGAGAAACCCATATCTATGAGGAATCTCTCAAAGTGGTCTCGTGCTTAGTTACCCTGCCCTTGCGTGTAAACTAGACTTTCGACTGTCCCCCCTCTGCTTTGGTATAGTAGGTGGTACCACAGAGGCCATAATATTTTAGAATTCGTACCGAAGGTGACAACATAAGGAAGGTAGTGTTGTACCTGGGATCGACGTTGGCTAGACTCACTTGAACTCCTTGGAGGGTTTCCTACTGCTCGGTGAGGTAGCTTGTACCAGGGAGTTAGTTCGTTAAGAAGGTTGTCAATGTAACTTTCCCACCCGCCGAAACTCAACCCATTCGCGCATCAATCTTGTGATGTTGGATTCCATCACCAACTAGCACTTCTTTGTGAGAAGGTTTGTTTTCATGCTTGACTCCTAGATTAATTAGCATGTGTTGTTTTTTCTCCTTAGTAGGCCTTAGGATTGAGTTTGTGTCTAATGGAATCACATAGTCTGTGTCTTAGGATTATGTATTTTGGTTGTCTTAACATCTACTAATAAAGACTTTGTTTCTAGGCATATCTATTACTTCTCTTTCTATTTTATGATATATCACCTTGTTTACACTTTTGTTTTCATAAGCTTTCATTTTTTTATGATTATTTTACTTCAGTCTATTTATACAAAGCTTGCATTGGATAATTATTTTGAATAATGTACAACTACATTTATTTTGTTTCACATTGTTTGATTTTATTAGTTTTTTTAACTTAAATTTATTATTTCTAACAACTTGTAACCTAGCTTTTAATTTATAATAGAAACTTGTATCTTATGTTTTCATTCAAAATAACATATTTTATCTCAATTACCTAATGACTTTTTCATTAACATGAAGCTCATATTAAAATTGATCTCGCAACATTAAGGAGACCTAACACCCCTAAGGCAGAAGAGCTCCATTAACTATATCAATGAATTTATTTTCCAATGAATAGTTGGTTTTAGAGATTATAGAAACATAGATTTCATTCCGTTTTATAGAAATATGTATTTTGTTCCCTTGTTCCTCTTAACCAACCTTACAAGAGTGTTTTTGTCACATGTTACTTCTAGGCTAGAAGCTCCTCCAAAAGTGGACTTGGATGCCAATATAGTGGGGTGCTCATTAATACATGAAACGATTCTTCTCCATGAGAACCAAATAATATCCTTTCAAGCAAGGGCGTTACACCAAAAAAATCATGCTTGGACACTTCTAAAGGTAATTAGACCTTGTTTATGTGTTTTTGGATCTTCATCCAATGTATTAATGACAATCATTTCTTCCTGCACGTTGCTCCCATTAATTATGTCCTAAATATGCTACAAGAAATGTTGAACAGTGTTAGAAATATACTAAGTGAATATTCTTGGCATTGCAACTGAAGCATACTGCCAAGAAATACCTTGTTTTGGGTCAGAATAGTAAGCACATGATCCCTTATTCCATGATGAAAATTTCTATAAACAATGCAGTTGCATACCCTTGTTTCCATTGTCAATTCATTTGAAAGAAAATCATCTTCTTATAATCTTTTATTTGTTGAAATAATCATGCATAATACTACATTTTGTATGCAAAACTGCTGCATTATTTATTCTTCTTCTCTCTATCTCTTTCTTGTATCCATTCACTAGGAATTTTTGTTGATAACCATTATGAAAAATGGATTTTATTTTGATGATTCTCTTTATGATGATTTACATGGTATCCATCCAAGATATGGATATAGGAAAAACTGTATTCTACCTTGTGATGATAATATCATAGATACATTCATTGATGATGAAGAAGTTGGGTTCAACTAGAGTAGAGAATTTGATTTTGATGATCATTTGTTCAATTAGCAGTTTGTATATCACTCCCCGAACCTAGGTTATGTTCATCTTGAATCTGGAAGTACTAAATAGAATAAAAATACAATAAGGGAACATTTCCTAAACCTCTCTTCTATACAAACAAAATTGTGCATCACACAAATTTTAAAATTTTAGATGTTGTTAAGATCACTACCACATCTCGTATTGAAATTCACAAAAATGATGTAATGAATGCATCGTATATAGAGATAGAAAATAAAGGATTAGTATATGTTGTTAAAGTATCTTTTGTTTTTTAGTATAGATTAAGATCAATCATGATATAGGAAATCATTTTGAGATTAATGGTTGTCCCGTTTTAGTATGAAGTATCCCATGAACCTAAATATTCAAATCTTTCCTCATTTATCCTTGATGAGCTCATTTCACTATGAAGTTGAGTATTATGCAACTTTTGACATCAATATGCCTACTATGGGCTTAAGAAGAAAGAAGATTTATTTTCACCTAAATTCTTAACTCCTTCACTTCCTTTTCCCTTTCGCTCTTACATTGCATAACAACTGTGTGAAGAATGAGGGTCAAATTATGTATATAGTAGGCATAGGAAGGAGTGAGGTGTTAACTCAAATTAGGAGAGAATGCATTCCATTACAACTCACCTTTTGGACTTGACTTCCCAACTCAACTAGACTTGTAACTAAACTTTTCATGTTATGACAACTCGTCCTTGAGACTTGATGTTTCATGGCATGCCAACTCAACATGCAACTAGACATGCAACTAGACATGCAACTTGACATTTAAATAGACATGCATGCAATGCAAATTGACATGCATGCATGGAACTTGACATGCATGTAACTCGACATGCAACATGACTTGTCAACTTGGATTTGACAACTCAAACTAAACAAGAAATTTGACTTTTACAACTTGAGTTTGACAACTCAAACTAGAGATGAAGCTTGACCTTTTGCAACTTGAGTTTTCCACTCAAACTAGACATTCAACTCGACTTTTATACATGACAATTCATAATTTATTTTCATGGTGGATAATCATGTTACGCGTTCCAACACACTTGATCAATACATTTACATTATTTGCATAAGGAATATTGTTTGTTTCTAGCTCATAGAAGAAAACCCTCACTTAACACTCTTGTTGGTTAGAAAAAAGGGGCACAGGAGTCTCTGGTAAGACAAACTAAAATATCCACCAACTAAATAGCATGATGTTTTCACAACCATTGCCCATTCCAAAAACTACCTATCATGGCTTGGGTTGTAACAAGAATTGCCAATTCCCTTCATGGATTTTGTTAGTGGTTATCCTACCACCCAATGAAAAAACAATTGAATCTTTGAAGTACTATACAAATTATCAAAGAAGCTAGTATTCATAACTTGACACAACACTATTGGTGCATCTAAACTTGTCAAACTCTTATTTTAACTTGAATGGAGTAATTTTATCTTAACTTTGGCCATCATTTATGATCACAAATCTCAATTGTCCTTAGAGTGAGATGTGGGTGACAGTATGAGGTTTTATGCTCTAGGGATGTTAAGCCCTAATATTGGCTCAATACCCCTTAATTGGGGCATATCATATTAGTAATGTTATTTTATTTATGTCGACTTTAGGCCATTAGTTGTAATTATACCTCCTAGTCTCCTATATATACCAAGAAGACATTTTCATTTTGAATCATCTTGTACTTGAACATTTAAGTGGGGTAAAAGGAGGTTGCCCCCTTGAAGAGGATTATTATCTAAAATTAATTTTTTTTTAAGGCGTTGAGTACTTTTTCTGAGATTTTTCTATGCTATATTGATATTTGGTTCTTAACATATGGTATTAGAGCTCAGGGTCTTGGGGTTTCGCTGCTACATCTGATACACCTTGGAATTTTCTCTATAAATTTTTTCTACAATGTTTCAGAAGGAAAGGCTTGGAGGATATTTAGTAGACGGATCAAGGTATGTTGGGTTCAAATTTCAGCTCTTGAGGCCTTATACTTTCAGAGATACAACCTGTACAAGATAGGGTTCGAGACTCATCCTGAATTGAGTCATTGCAGAATTTTCGCTATAAAATATTTTCTGTAACGTTTCAGACCCTGAAATCTAGAGGATATTCACAAAAATTAGTAAGGTATCTGTGGTAAAAATGTCAGCTTCTGGATCATCTTAAATTTGTAGATACACCCTGTGTAAGATAGGGTATCTGACTAGTCCTATTGACTAGTCTCAAGAAGGTGTTCCAGGTAAAACAATCATAAATTCTTCCTAGAGTATCCAAATTGAGTGGGACTAGTTTCATTGGAT
>ML790768.1:141037-164916 GCA_009831015.1 Picea engelmannii | reverse complement strand
TGATTATTTCTCATATATTGTGCATGGTGTATTGTGGCGTATTGGTGTAACTCTTATACTATTGTTCATTGCTCATTGGATATAATTGAATGATTTAAGTATAAGTTGAAAAAGGTTTTTAAATTGTACTTGATATTGATTCACCCCCCTCTCAGTATCAACACTTATAACTGGTTAGTGATTGCTTGTTTTATCTCATAGGTAATTTTTAGTGCATGTAGGTTTTCAAACGATTATAGATTTCCCTAGTGTGTCTTTGATATTCTCACATAGTGGAGGATCAGGAGTTCTGTCAGTCGCGAAGGATTCTGGTTCTATCATCGGTTGACCTTGAACCCCCCTGCCACCGCTAAGGAGAAAACTAGACCAACAAGGGTCTTTTGAGACAACCGAGTTACAGGAAACTGTGCCCAACCCATCTTCGAGAGAATAAATTTTGTTTATGGAGGTATCAATCATTTTTGACCTTGGAGAAGAGACTCTTGGTCCTTACAACCCTCCCATCACTAATCTATCGGTGCCCATCGTCATACAGGTTCTACCTTACGAGCGTCTGGTAGTGTCACCAACAATAATGGAAGCACACACTGCCACTTCTTTAGGGAATACTGATATTTCCTTCACAACTATCACTACTGGGGGTGTTCCACCTCCTAACCAACCATGATCTGTCCGGGCCACCATGGGCTTGACTGCTTCTACCTTGGGCAGTGGTCCTTTTCCATATATGGTGGTGATCACTGCTCTGTTTCCTCAAAACATGACGGGATCTCCCTTTTCATATGGGATGCCTGGCTTCGGTACGAGTATTGTACTGTCCTTATCCACTTTACAAAATTTGAGCCTGGGGGCAGGGAGTTCCAACGCTCCTCTACAAGGATCTATTGGGGGCATTTTCGCTCCCTTTATCGCTTTCCCTTACGATGGGGGTCATATACCCCCTTCATCCCCCTCGCTCAACGGTGTTACTCAACACTCCATCGGGCCTAACGTAAACCTGTTTGGAGCAGGTAGTCAAGCACTCCCTCCTTATAACATGCTAGTTGGTTCAACACCTTTCTCTTTATTCGATGTGTTTGGTAACACCACTATCTCGTCAGCTGCCATTTCAGCCGGGGGAAACCTCGGTTATGGATAACCTCATCCTGTATAGGGTATTATTCCTGCACAGGGGGCACACTTAGGAATTCCTTCCTCATAAGGATATTGGAATCCATGGCAGGGACCAGTCCCCTTGCTAGGGATACCGATCGGGGGAAACCCTTTCCATACCCAATGGAGCCCCGGGCAAGGATTAACGCCTATGCTCGTCGGATCGGCAGGGGAAAACCCCTCCCAAAATCCTTGGAATGCGACGCAAGCCCAACCCTTTACGTCTTATTATGGGAACCAACAGATAATGTCTCAACAAGTGCCCAATCCATACGCTAGTCACGATCATGTTTATTACCAAAGCTCTGGCCAACAACCTAAATTTTCCTAGAAACTTAGTTCCAATCAAACCCTAGGCTCATTTTTCCCTGGCTACAATTCATGACTGAAACTACCATTTCTGGCAACCCTGCACTTGCCAGATTTGATAAGGCTCTTAAATGACCCCATCTGTCACTATCCAAGTTGGCCTCCCATGCCGACCAAGTTTCCTTTGGACATTCCAAAGCTCGAGGCCAAGCCTAACGAAGATCTTGGTGATCACGTCACTACCTTACACTTATGGTGCTTGTTCAACTCATTAAGAGACGACTCCATTCAATTGCGATTGTTTCGACACACTCTCATAGGGAGTGTTTCGAAATGGTACATTGAGCTCGACCAATCATGATACTCTTCCTTCGGTGAATTGGAAATGGATTTCCTGAACCATTTCCAATTACATGTGAGATATGACGCCGGTACAGAATTGTTGGCCAATTTTGAGTAGACAAAAGCGCACCATATCTTGGATCATATCCAAGAATGGAGACACCAGAAGAGTTTGATCAAAGTGCCAGTCTCACTAGAATTCTTGCTAGAGTGGTTCCTTAAGTCTTTGGTACCCTAGTTATCTAAAGACGTCACAACGTCTGGAGTGTTTTCCGAGGAATATGTGATAATGAGAGTGCAACAACTAGAGCTAATTTACTCTCAATCTGGTTTACTCTACGATATTTTTCCAGATGCACCGAGGTCAATCCTTGAAAAAACTAGGAAAAGGTCTGGACCACATGATGATGGAATTATTGGTTCAGCACAAACCAAGCCCGCCGATCCATTGTCAAATCAATTGCAACAATTGTCGTTACAATAGACAACGGTCAACCAAACCACTAGTTCGGCTGCTCCCCCTACCCAAAAGTTGGATGTACATAGTGTGCAAATGACCAACCCAAAGGCCACCCAATAGCTTGATGGAAAGAAGAAACAACAGAAAAAGGGTAAGGGGGATAAGAAACCCACCGATAATGCTAGTAGGGGTGACACTAAAAATAAAAATTCAAAGTATCCTTGTAAACTTTGCAAGGAAGACCACCCGACCCATCGGTGCCCTTGGCTTGCAAAGGCCCATAATTTATTGGCACAACAACATCCTATCGTGTTAATGAACCTGTTACCACACGGGAAAAATGTAACTCAAGCCTCCTCGAGTGCGGAAGGGGGCAGTCAATGAACCCCTTCATCTTTAAGTAATACTTCATCCACAAATGTCTATATGATGAAAGGTGATGGCTATATAATGACTAGAGCACATGATTACGGAAATCTAGGCACCTCTGAGAAGGGAAAAGAAGCTGAAAACCCATCTCTTCCTCTTCAGATTGAGAATAGGTTGGGCGAAACAATGACACACATCCCCAAAGGTGCGTTCAAGAAAGCTTCTTACAACCCAAATGCAAGGGTTTCCTAGAACTACTCTGTGGTGGAGGATTTATCACAAACCCCTTGTGCAATGTCTGCTTTGGAAGTCCTATAGAGTTGCCCTTCCCAGAGAAAGGCCCTGTTAGCTAACTTAGGCTCTACTAAGACTTGTAATCTAGGAAAGATCATTTTTGATACCTCCTACTTAAAACCTTGTCTTCCTTACCACGTTTCTTTTCAGATAGCAGTGGCTTATACCACGAAATTTTTTACCTAGAATATTTTCCGTAGAGTGGTGGATGAGGGTGCCTCAACATACATGATGTATTTGGCATGTTGGAAGGCCATCGACCAACCCATTTTGCCTCCATCACCTACTCTACTTACAACCTTTGATGATCGTTCTTTCCGACCACATGGGATCATCCCCTCTTTCCCGGTGCAGTTGGGGGGAAAAACTGTGTGTATCGAAGTTGAAGTGGTCGATGTGTCCCTCAACTACAATATTTTGTTAGGCAGGAGTTGGACCTACGATATGCAAGCAGTGGCTACGAAAGTGTTCCGAGACTTGTTGTTTTCTATGAGGGCTGAATTGTGACCATTAATCAATTATCCTTCTCCCATTTTGACCCTTCATCGGGAGTCTCCATGGTCCCGATGATTGATAACCCCCAGCCTGGCATCATTAATGTAGGGGTTGGTCTATGCCCATCATTGATGGGTACTTTCAATTACCTGCCTCCGACCAACAATGTCCATTATATGACGACTGTCCCCGACTAGCCTCGGGCTGAAAATTTTCAAATATCGTCGTTTCACACGACATACTTTCATGATTCATGGGCCATTCCTTCCCCATCCACTATGATGGAAGGGACATAGCACCATGGCATGGCCATGCCTTTGTCCATGATAGAAGCTTCGTACTCGATCATTCAACGAGCTTCTTCTAACCCCGATCTGACTCCAACACAAGAGTTAGATCCAGTGCTCGAGCCTATTTGGGCTCAAGGTTCCCTTGCTGATACAGATTCTTTAGACTTAGTATTGCCTTCAGACGAAGTGATTATTGAGGCAATGACTAGTCCGAATAGACCTTGGGATGATCTTCATCATAGATCTTACTTCCTCCCAGAGTTAAGACGTATTGAAGCAGGATAATTCACTCTGACCATGAATGGAGATAAATATTGTCCTATCAATCCTTTGGAAACACATGCGGTTTACGTTGAAGGAAATATGGCAACAATATCTGAGACGATACCTATTGACATCTCTAGAACCCCTGGCATCATGGAGAATATCTTTGTCGGAGCGGGTTGCTCCCCCGAGGAGATTCAAACCTACACAGATTTATTTAAAGAATTCTGCGACATCTTTGCCTAGTCTTACGAGAAAATGACAGGCATAGACCCAAGAATTGTCGAACATGAAATCATGCCTTATCATGATGTCAAGCTGGTTTGGTAGAAGCTTCATTTGGTCAATCCTAGGAAAGAAACAACTATCAAGGCTGAAGTAGAGAAAATACTTAAAGCTAGTTTCATCTACCCCATCCAATTGACCCAATGGGTGTCAAATCCCATTTCAATCAATGAAAAATAGGGTACAATTCACGTATGCATGAACTTACGTGACCTGAACAAGGCCTGCCCAAAAGATAATTTCCCCACACCATTTATTGACCAGATAGTCGATGAATTTGTAGGATACGAGGCCTTTTCGTTCATGGATGGTTTTTCAGGATACAATCAGATACAAATCAAACTCGAATACCAACACAAAACCGCTTTCATCTATCCATGGGGTACATTCGCTTATCGTAAGATTCCTTTTGGTTTGAAAAATGCTAGGGCTATGTTTCAGCGAGCCATGTCTTTTTCTTTCCACGACCTCAAACATACAGTCGAGGATTGTCTCGATGATTTAGCATCACGATCTCATAAGAGAGATGATCATCTGGAACACCTTCAACTTATCCTCGAATGGTGTCGCTACTATAGAATCCGCTTGAATCCAAAAAAGTGTAGTTTTTGCATCACATCAGGTCGTCGGCTAGGTTTCATCATTTCAAAAATAGGGATCATGGTCAATCCTCTCAAGTTTGAGGAAATAGTTCAATTGCCTTCCCTATTCACCATACCTCAGCTTCTGAGTCTACAGGGAAAATCGAATTTTCTATGACATTTCATCACAAACTATGCCGAGATCACAAAGGGTTTTATGCATTTATTAAAGAAGGATGTTCCTTTTCATTTGGATGAAGTCGCTCAATGCTCTTTCGCAGCATTGAAAAGTGCCCTCATATCAATCCCTCTGCTTTGGCCACCCAATTATATTAAATATTTCCTATTATACTTGGCCGCTGCAAAGTCAACCATTGGTATGGTCTTAGTTCAAGAGGATTATTTACTCTTAGAATACATGATTTATTATTTGAGCCGAGGCCTAGTTGGACTGAAACTCAATTATTCCCATATCTAAAAACTTGCATTGGCAACAGTTCATGCCGTCCAACGGTTCCATCATTATATTTTGTTTCACAAGACCACCGTCATTGTCTTTGTGAATCCATTTCAATACGTATTGACACGATGAGTCATCGGTGAAAAAAACAGTAGATGGATAGTTATCCTCCAGGAATTCGACTTGGAATTCATTTCGGCGAAATCCAAAAAGTTGATGGTCTTCACGGAATTCATATCGGAACTTCCGATCAAATTAGGTGATGTTATACCCGATGATTTGCCTATCAAAGGAGACATGTTTTTAATCGCATCTTCTGACCCCTGGTATGGATATGTTCTTTTCTATCTCTAGACTTTGAAGTGTCCTGCCTCTGCTTCTCGTGATGAGCATCACCATATACACCATTAGTCTAAGAATTATCTCATACTCATGGACACATTGTATCGTTGAGGTGTAGACTGCATCCTTCGTCGATGTCTCACTCATGAAGAAGCGAAAATCGTGCTTAACTATTGCCACACTGGAGCATGTGGCGGTCATTCGTCTAGGTTGGAAACAACCCAAAAGATTCTACGAGCCGATTACTTCTAGTCGAGATTAATCAAAGATTGCATTGAATCAGTCAAGAAGTTCCACCCGTGTCAGATCTTCTCTCGGAAGATGAGGGCACACCCCGCTCCCATGTTTCTTGTTATTACTGTTGGTCCCTTCACTAAATGGGGGATTGATTACACTACATGACACCCACCTTTAGCAAGGGGGCCCCGCTATATCATTGCAGCAATAGACTACTTCATCAAGTGGGTCAAAGATATGCCAACGTTCAAACATGATGGGGAGACAACAACTCTCTTTTTGTTCAACCAAATAATCACAAGGTTCGACATCCTGAGAGAGATTGTCACTGACCATGGTAGTGAATTTTAGAACAAAATGATGACCGAGTTAACATCGAATCTTGGGTTGAGGAAAGAACATTCATCAACTTATTACCCCCAAGTGAATGGTCAGTTGGAAGCTGTAAATAAATCTCTTAAAAAAATTCTACAACGAACGATCAATTCGGCCAAGTCAAATTGGCATTTGATGTTATATTCGACATTATGGGCTTACCAAACGTCTATTAAGACTGCAACTGGTTTCTCACCTTTTCAACTCGTTTAAGGGCTGGAAGCAGTCTTGCCTATAGAATTCTAGAGCCCATTGTTAAAGTTGGAAGTACAGTTATTGCCAGATACTTCACCACTTGAAGAAAGGTTACTATACCTTGAACAAATCAATGAACAACATCATGATGTGACCTTGTCTAATGAGGCTCACAAAAAAAAAATTCAAGTGCCAGTATGATCGGTCCATTCGTCCTTGGATTTTATCTGAAGGTGAGCTTGTCCTGGTCTGTGACCAAGATAAGGACCCCTTGGGGGAAGGCAAGTTCGAACCCATGTGGTTCAGAGATTTCATCGTGAAATAAGTACTATAGAAGGGAGCTTATCGTCTGGTGGAATTTGAGGGAAATGTTTTGGTGGAGCCTAGAAATGGGCTCAACCTCAAGAAGTATTACTCATAGGTGGGTTGCCTTGGGTGGATTTTTGTAATATATGTATAGTCTTTGTACTATTACTTTTTGGTTTTATGGTTTTATGGACGTATCATTTTTTGATGTCATCTTCTTCACTATGGCAGATGTCAAGTGAATCAAAGGTGTTCATTGGATTCATAGATGGCGCCAGATGACACACTTGGAGGCTTGCCTCCACAGCTTGGGTGATTTTCACACCTCAGGGCCAGTTGCTATCTTCAGAAGGTATATGTTTAGGTGACACCACAAACAATGTCGCCGAATATAGTGCAGTTATTGAGTTACTTCGTGACACTTTGTCACTTGGTATCTCTCACCTTCGGGTCTATTTAGATGCTCAGTTGGTTGTTTCTCAGTTAAATGGAGTCTACTATGTTCATGACCCTACTCTACATCGACGATTCCCTAGGGTACATCTCTTAGAATGAATCTTTGATTATATTACATATTTTCATGTTCCTAGGAGATTAAATCAAGTTATAGATACTCTAGCTAATCAAATTTTAGATTGGCATCTTGCACACATGTAAGAAAGACACACACATGCACATGTAAATACATTTGTAAAGTAGATGTAATCCATAAGACATAAAAATCCATATATAATATAAAAAATATCAGAGTACATGGGTGGTTGCAAGCACCTCAAAAATACGTCCAGTAGAAAGTCACGGGGCTTATACCCTAAAAAATATACAAGTAGTGTCGTCGGCACATAATCCATTCAACCTAACTAAGGACGGGGCCTGTTGGCCCTATTATAATGATCAACAACGTTTTCCAAACACCAAAAAAGCCAGACCCACATCCGTGGTGACCCCACTACATGAGGCTGCATGGATGGTGACAAATCCTTGATCTCTGCCATGGGGACTATGTGAGTAAGTGAGGTAAAGTTCCACTCTACCCATCTCAAAACTCTCTCATCCTCACTGGTTGGAGGTCCCCCTGTTGCTACTGGTCCACCAACTATAGCTGGTCTTGCCTCTGGTCGAGGACATCGCCTGTTCCTCACGAGGTCTGTTGGATGCACTAGCCCCACATATGCACATAACGCACACTTAATTGTCAAATACTCTGGTATATACAAAAAAATGATATACATAGAAACAACATAAAAATTAAATAAATTTGAAAAATAAATAAAAACACAAAGAAAACTTACCCATCTCTCCTTGCTTCTCTTCGGGAGGTACCAGAATCTCAGGATCTCTCGAGAAGTTGATCCCGACATAGGGGTAGTCCTCTATAACCAGAATCTGTCGTTCCCACCAAGCAAAAAACTTGTCATCAAAGGCCTCAATGGTCCTCCCGCCCCCCTTGTCGTGGCAACAACGCCACCCATCTGCATAGTGCGGGGTGAGAGGCCTCATGCCCTCAGATCATCTATCTAGGACTAAGACCTAGTACTCTCTCAAAGAATAAATCACAAAGGATTGTCCCAAATCCAAATTCCCTGTGCCTAAACATACAACAATCCATCAACCGCCTCTTCATGCAATCTAGCAATGTGGTACTCCAGTCAAAGATTTGTGCATTTAAGCACTGAATCGCATAGTTCATGTGTGCCCGGGAGGCCTGATGTAGATTCGCAGATCCCGTGATCCACCTAATAAGAAAAACTATCACTTTCAATGATAGGTAAGAGATCTTGCTTATTGGAACCTGCGTGCCCATCTTGTCGGTACCTATTTCACAGTGAATTCCAATCAACTCCGCTATGTTGAGAGGCCTAGAAGGAAAAGTGCATAAATTGACTGGTTCCCCTCTCCTTGAGAGGCTAGTAAAAAGGTATATGTCCTCGATCGTTGGAGTCAACGATTGACCCTCAAGCATGAAGGCCCTTGCGTCAGGGTTCCAATAGTCAACCAAGGCGTTCAATAGCCTAGGTTGTGCCCACATGAAAGGAAAATGGAAAAAATTTATCAAACCACATTGTGTTAATGCGGAAAGAGTATTAGGATACTCATCGACCAAAATATCAATGTCCTCATGCTCCCTTTCTCTCTAGTGAACACACATCCTGCAGTTTACAAGTTTTGGAGAGATTAGCCCTTGCATTTTTATTTTATTTTTTCCACATCTTAGAGGGTACACGCGGGCTGTAATGCACACAGTCGCATGTGCAGTCTTTCCTCTGCACATGTTCACATGTGTGCTGTCCTAAGACAACCTGCGTATATGTAGGGTCGACCTTTTTAAGGTCAGTGCCCCCTCAAAAAACAAAATAAAATGCATAAAGGAAGAATGGAAATACAAGGGGGGTTAGTATGTACTTACTTGGTCCAAACATAAGTTTGTTTCGTCCACTGAAGCTCCCAGAATAAATTCTTTTCACAAAGGGGTATTTTTGGCTTTTAGTCAATTTCTCAATTTGCAATAGTGATAATGAGCTGCCAACTTCTATTTATAGACCTTTTTGACCACTTTTTGTCAATTTTTGGACCCTTTTATCATTTTTTCTAAATTGAAAATCATTTAGTATGGTTCAAGAGTTTTCTATGGATTGTTACGATAATTGTTACTTTGGGTATTGGGGAACTTTTTGGAGATTTGGGTCTTTTTAAAAGGTCCTTTGGTAAAAAGTCATTTTTCCAACTTGTTGCATTTAAGTTAGGATTCCACCTCTACTTTCTGCATCTCATTTTCTTTATCACTATGCCATAGGATCGATCCCACCGATTTGCGACACAGAACCATCATTGTTTCTTTAGAAGTGTCATATTTTAGTGGTAGAGCCTACCTGAACATGGATGTTGTAGGTAGATCCTGGTTGCATTTTGGTGTTCATGCTGTCACTAATGACCATAGGCTCGGGAGTCTTTATTATTTTATCCTGATTACGAGTTTGAGCCTCATTTTCATGATGCATTATCACCCTTGACCTCACCCTCGGGACTTCCAGAACATAACGGGTATTATTTTAACTAAAAATGAAAAGATTGTCGAGCGATCTTGTGGACCTTCACACTCGCTAAACTGAAATTTGAAGTCAAGTATATCCGACGGTAGTTTACCCCTTTTTCAGTCTGGATGATCAACTGTACAAACAAAGGTATACTCTAGGAGCCTTAGTTCTGTAGAAGAGTATTCTGAGGTATGATTTTAGCCCTTTTTCGGGCCTAAGGGACTAAATTTACGAAAAAGGAACCCCCACGGAGTCCATAGTTAAACTATTTTCAGACTCCCTAAAATTGAAAAGATCGTCGAGTGACCATATTCTTTCACACTCATTAAATTGGTCCAGAAGAACATTCCTGACGGAGTCCATAGTTAAGCTTTTATTCAGAATCCTTAAAAATTAAAAAATTGCTGAATGATCTTGTCTTTATCACACTCGTTAAAATGGTTTTGATTAGACATCTGGTCGGTGCTAGTTTACCCCTTTTTCGATCCGACTAGACTATCTTCAAAAAAGGTACCCCAGCGGAGTCTCCTTTTATGTTTTTTCAGACTCTCTAAATATGAAAAACCATTGAGCTTGTTAAAATTACATCAAAGGATGTTACCATTGTGTGTCTTATTAATCACATTTGCATACCTGCGTATTTGGCCCAATGCCAGCTCCATGTTTCTCTCAACTGAACCATCTGAAGTATTCCTTATACGCAAGCCCTGTAGCACTTTGCCTCTATGTCTTGACACCTTTGGCCCCTGGAGGATTTTTCTCGAGTGTCCTTTTCCTTCATATGTCCCTTTGCCCCAAGCATCCCTATGTTCCGTGTGCTTGGAACTAGTATGTTTGCGACACTCGATCCTCCTTTGTAATGTAGCATTATTTTATTATTTTTCAAGCTTTCCAAAATTATTGAAAAAGACAAAAAAATCAAATATACCCCCAAAAGAGGAAGGGAAAAGTATTTTCTTTTTATTGGTAGCACAATGAGTCTCCCTTGGACAAAGCACATCCTTCCATTTGTTTTTCAAGCCCTGGGATTTAATATGACCTTAGGAAGATGTTCTCACTACATAGAGTTGTGTCCTCCTTCGTTTGGTTATTCTTCCAAACATATGGAGAGTTTGTGGTGCCTCTTACATCGTGAACTTATGTTAAAATATCATGTTGCCTGAGTCTTATCTTATGTCTTGCTATTGTCCAAGGGAATTTATTACCAATCTTGAGTCGGCCCCCTCTGCAGATTGTCTCTATCCCCCATGCCCAAAATCCCAATCAAGTCTTTGTTTAAAATCCATGAAGCCCTAAACCTGATCATCAAAATCCTCTAGTCCATTCCTGACAAGCCATCGAAGACCTCTGGGTAGTGAAGTTGTAAACTCATATTACACTGCTACCCAAGCTGTGATGATTTTGAAGCTGTTGCTTGAGCTCTGAAGGCCTCATCTCTAGCCATCAGGACTTATTCACTTCTTGAAGATGGATACTATGCATGTATATCTTTTTTATTTCGAGATGTAGATTCATTGTGTATTTCTCGCGGCTACACTTTATATAGTTATATGACATGGATCTATAGTGTATTTGATTGGTAGCCATAATTTTATTTCATTTCAAGCATGGGTATGCCCGCCTCGATGACACAATTGTTATTTTGCAGATGGCACCTCTCGAATTCTGGTTCATGGGATCACTTGTTTGGTACGTTGGTAAAAATTGATAATGTATTTCGTCCATCAGATGATCTTCTAACCTCACACATTAGGGGGCATCTGTTATAACCCTAAATTGCACCAGACATGCTTACCTGGCATTAGGCCATCTCATTTGACTTCTTTTCCAAGCCACTACTGAACAACTTCTTAGAAAAAAACACTCTTTTTGAAGGCATACGCGCCCTACTCCACTACTGCACGCGTGTGTACATTGGCTGACCCACTATAGCCCGCGTATACCTAAAAAGAATGAAAAATGGAAAGTTGCAGACGAAACACATAGTTTTGGGTAATTTAAATAAACCGACTGACTGTCCATAGTCGGTCACTCAACCAAATACCTAGCCTTTTGTCGCCTATAAAAGAAGGGGTAGGGGTCCCATTTGGAAGGATAAAAATCATAGCAAAGAAACTATACCAGATTTAGTATTCCCCTTGCCCCAACCTTTTGAAAATATTGTGTGAAGAGAAGCATATATAGAAGTAGGTGGAGCACAGTTGAAGAGGATCGCAGGACCAGATTCGAGGAGCAGTGGCCGATCTCACCATTGTAAGCTTACTTTTGTGAGATTAATAAAAGAAGTACTTTTCCCGTCCCGCCATATGAGATTGTCAATATTTAAATTTGATTATATTTTGATAGTATCTCTAACCCATTAGTTTATAGGTTATATGCATGTGGAGTTCTTTGCTTGTCTTTATGAATGCAGGTCAACATTGGGAGGAGAGTTGCAGTCAAGGAGCGACCAAGCGTTGAAGGGATCGACATCAAACACAAAAAATAAGGTACAGTAACCAGATCTCTTTAGCCTTGTATTTGCATATGAGTAATGGAAGTTATGCTTAGGATGTTGGTAAAAACTAGGAGACTTTAGTTCATTTCTTCATGCATGATAAAACCCTTGGATTTCCCACCCACAATAATCATTCCTAACAGGGAAAGAGGATGACTGCCTCTAAAAAAATAAATTCTGGACTTAAGCATGCAACTGACACTTCAACAGCCCAGGGGATATACGTGGGATGTCTAAAGGTAGGGCATGTGTATATGCGGGAAGGGCTTCTACAGGCCGCGTATACCTCTGTAAATTTTCGGGATGAAAATTAAACATACAAGCAATCATGCAGGGAGTACTGGTATGGACAACCAAAATCCCTACAAGCTCAAACTCTTGCAAAACACCCAAAAAGTATCCCCAGAAAACCCTAGAGATTCCCCAGTATGGTCGCCAATTCTGTTGTGGGTGGGAAATCCCTCCTACAGACTAGCATTAATGGTTTTATCATGCATGCAGAAATGACCTAAAGTCTCCTACTTTTTACCAACATCCTAAGCATAACTCCCATTACTCATATGAAAATACAAGGCTAAAGAGATCCGGTTATTGCACCTTAGTTTCCATTTTTGATGTCGATCCCTTCAACGCTTTGTCTCTCCTTGAATGCAACTCTCCTCCCAACGCTGACCTGCATTCATAAAGACAAACAAATAAATCCACATGCATGTAACCTATAAACTAATGGGTTAGATATCCTATCAAAATATAATCAAATTTAAATATTGACAATCTCATATGGCGAGATGGGAAAAGTACTTCTTTTATTAATCTCACAAAAGTAACCTTACAATGGTGAGATCGACCACTACTCCTCGAATCTAGTCCCGGGCTCATCTTTAAATGTGCTCCAACTGCTTCTGTATATGCTTCTCTTCACACAATAGTTGCAAAAGGTTGGGGCAAGGGGAATACTAAATCGGGTATACTTTCTTTGTTATGATTTTTGTCCTTCTAGATGGGACCCCTACCCCTTCTTTTATAGGCAAGAAAAGGCTAGGTATTTGGTCAAGTGACCGACTATGGACGGTCAGTCGGTTTAGTTAACTTACCCAAAACTATGTGTTCCATCTGAAACTTTCCATTTTTCGTGCTTTTTAGGCATACGTAGGCTGCTGTGGGTCAGCCAACGTACACACACGTGAAATAGTGGAGTAGGGTGCATATGCCTTCAAAAAGAGTGTTTTTTATAAGAAGTTGTTCAGTAGTGTCTTGGAAAAGAATTCAAATGAGATGGCCTGATGCCAGGTAAGCATGTCTGGTGCAATTTAGAGTTTGTTATCCCCACTTTTTAGGGATAACTAGGAGATCATGTCTTGAGGCCCACAGGTCCTAGACATCGAGTAACGAGAGCAATATTGACCTGAGAATGGCCCTGGAGGGCCTACCTTTTCTTCTTCCATTGTCCTTATCTTGTCAGCAATAACAACATCCATCACCATCGGTTTTGTTCTGTATCAAAAGAGGTTCTTTCTCCATGAGGTAATTAGTCCAGGTATCATGGTATGTGTCACATTTGATCATTAAAACCTTTAAATGTATGCATCTAATTCATTTTATTTCTAATGATTGCTTGGATCTTACATTTTCTCACTTGACCATGTTTGGGGGCATTGACAGGATGCCCTAGCAAGCCTATGTTTGTAGGTTTTGGTTTTCCACTAAGGATTTCTGAAAATCCATCATTTGCTCCCATCATAACACCAGTTTTCCATTTTATCTCACGTTCACTTATCCCATTCCCCTTGTCTAGGCATTGGGTTGACCTATTTTCAGGACTGCACCTTACCTCATGGGAAGATGGGGCTAAAGGCCCAGAAGGTAAAAGATAAAATCCTAGGAATAAACCTCGAGATGCTTCGCCCATGGATCCCTGAGAAAGAAATAAAAGGATTCTCAGCAAGAAACAAGAGGGACCTAGAAACATATCAAAAAAAGACCTAATCAGAGGATACGGGGTCTCATCACGAGCCAACCTATTAGGTCCATGGGTACCTAGCAGAGTGACATTGCCACTAGCTGGTTACCACGCCAGGGAAGTGACTCTTGGTTGCATGGCCAAGAGAAAGGGGGTCTCACCACAAGCCAACCTTCTCATCTCTGCGAAAGTACTTGTGGGTAACATTGTCAGCTCTGGTCACCATGCTAAGGCAGTGTCCCCTGATTAGATTTTGAACAGAAAATAAAATAAAAGAATAAAAAGAATAAAGGCAAGAATGGGCTTGGAAAAAATGCATCCATGATAGGGACAACTCACCTTCTACAAAGGTACCCATAGGTAACACCTTTGCATCCTTGGCCATCATTGCACCTAGATGCTTGGACATCCCCTGACCACAACACCCACTTACATGGCTTGGAAGAGGTCTTTCTAGAAACTTTCCTTTTCCTATGGACACTAGTCCAATAGGATGCTTTGTCTTTTTCCCTAGACTTGTATTGAAGGATTGTGTAACGTCTTTGAGTTGTCAACTGATGTATTAGGGATTTTATGCATGTGTTTAATAATATTAATGATGAGATGTGATTGACATTGCTATGATCCCTGTGATTGATGAGCCCATGGAGGGCATAGCTTTTGATGTGCAGGACCATGCCCAACAGACAGGTACCATTTGGAATGGTACACATGGGGAGATGATCAGTTCGGACCTCCATGGGGCTGAAGAGCCCACTATATGGATGTTGAGACCCCATTAGGGGTTAGAGACAGGGCAAAGTATGATCAGAGACTTTGCACCAGAGGTACCCTGACACTGCTTGGCCTAGGGGGATTAACCCACTTTCAGAGGGACGCTGGCTCTAAATGGGCCAAGACATCACCAATAGGCTTATGACATCATCATGAGCATGTTAGCAGATGGACAGGGAAATTGGCATGTGTGGCAGCTTGGAGGAGCCCAATGAGGGATAACGTCTTGCTTCAGGAGGCTACATTTTCCCTAATAGGGGCTAAAGTCACCCTAGAAAGGGGTGACGTCTTACCTTTTTTCTTGATTAGGGTTTTAGTCTAGCATTTAATGTAAAAACAATATTATTTTGGTATTATGGCCTTGTCGGCCTTTTTATGACCTAAAAAGTAAATTAGGTCATTGATACACTATATATTGAGGATTTTGATCCTCATTTTATCATGACTACTCATTCACTCCATAAGGAGGTATGAAATTTGTGCCCTATCTTGGGTATCTGGCTGATTTAAGGAAGGCACACTTGTTGAAGGAAGAATTTTTGGCATTTTATGGTGTTTCTCTTCAAGGAAGGTGTTACAACTAGGGTTTGCATGGTTATTTATTAATGAATTGTAAGTATTTTTCTGCAAAACTTCTTGAATGAATGGTTGTAGTTCAATTTCTTGCATGTTGTTTATGATTATTGATGAACAAAAACCCTAGGGGACAAGAACACAAGTAGGTCATTGTCTCATGTCCCCTGATAGAGAAACTTTCATCCATTGAAGAAGAAAAAGAGAGCCTAGCCATAGATAGACTCCTTTTTCTTCCTCCCTTTTTCTAACTGTACCATTCAGAATTCAAGAGGAAGAAGATGTCACAAGCCTAGGTTATCTACACTTAGGGCCATTTTTCTTCTAGGGTTTGATGATAGAGCCTTTCTGTAGAAACAGTCTCCCTCACTAGACTCTCTTGTCTTGATTTTATCCTTTATGCTAACCGTTTTTCCAAATTGACCTAAGGAAGGAGGAGAGAGCACAAGGTCTTTCTATAGCAACACCAGAGTGAGCCTCTCTCCTGTAGAGTTTTGATTCTGAGGCCCTACCATAGAAACACTTCAAAACTCTTCCCTCTAGTCCTTAGCCTTCCTCCTTCAACCCCTGCATCCTTCATTTTGACTCCATTTTACCCTTAAGGCACCGATCTAAAGTCCTCCAGTGTTGAATTGAATTTGATCACAACACTCTCAAAACCTTGAATTAAAACCCTAACTACACTAACCCTAACCTTAACTAACCTACTAACCCTAAGTTGCTGACGTCATCATTGGATATTTCATCTTTAATGCAACAACGTTTTACTTTATGAGAAATTGAATGGTGGTTTAAATCATTTATTAAATGAAGTGTTGATTGGTTACATTGAATGCCACATCGTTCCAATATTTATTGGTGAAGTGTTATATCTTTTCATTTGTTATTGATAAACATTGAATTCGTCAACATTTATTGCTGACTGCTTATATATATTTATCAGATAGTCTTATGAAGTACTAACCCATTGAAATATAACTTGCATATATCCGTTTGTTGTTGTCTTGTTCCAGGAAGGTGTTCTTCATTACGGATTTACTTTGTTATTGGCTATTTACCCATGAATTTCTGTTTGGGTGGTGACTTGTGTGGAGGAAAGTTTGTCCTTATCTCATTATCCTTCTGCCTCCTCAAAACCACAGGTCATTGGGGATGTCTCCCTTGGGCCTAACCTCCCTAAAGAGAAAGAACCTCCCCATTGTGGTGAAAATGGGTGGGATAGGTTCCTGTTACTCTAGTTTGGCCTTCAATCTTATAGCCTTTTTCCTAGCTACAAACTGTGCGATAACATTTTGGCACCGTTGTTGGGGAACACTGATTCAAACCTTCCTCAGATGACACTTTTCGGTAAGCCTTGCCTCTAGATTTTTATCTAACAATCCTACCTGATGACTCCACTAGGGTGTTTTCCCTTATCCTTTGATAGTTTCAGGAAAATTATCTAGCGACTCCACTATTTTTTTCAGGGTGCCACCTTACTCTCAAAATCTGTGATATTTCCAAGTTATGGGATCATGGCACACTGGGAACAAATGTATCCAAGCATTGATTTCAGAAGTTTTCAAGGATACCCAAATTACTTTGATACAAAATGGCTAAACAACTCTCCAACGTTTTTGGGCCTCCCAACTCCTCACATCATAATTTTTTTGGAGTATTTGAACAAGATAAAGTTGGGAGGAGAGGATTCTCTTATAAAATTATTCATACTCACTCTTCCATCCTACTTGCAAGATCAGTTTAAGTGTTGTTGTGAAGACAGGGGTATATCATCTTTCATACACCTCATCAGTAGGTTCATTGACCTTACCAAACCATGCTGCCAAACATATGAAGATGCCCTTCATAATCTCACAATAGCCTTGGAAGATGGGGGAATCACTACTGATATTGTGGAAGATCTCATAAATTCCTATGATGTTCAACATCAAGAACCCTCTAATGTGAAAAAAGAGATCCATGAAGAACGTTGTCAACCCCTTGAAAAGGAGCAGGATTTTTCCCATGATTCAATAGAGTGCAGTGAATACATGACTAAAGAAGTGAATTATGAGAATGAAACACTAGTAACCACTCCTTATCCTGATGAAGCCCTCCAAGATCCTATCCCTCTTGCACAACATGAAGAGAATGAGGTAAGTCCTTTTCCTTTCCAATTTTTTGATGATACCTTGTTCTAGGACTCAGAGAGTGAAAAGGAAATGGAACCCTTGGACAAGCTTGATATTCTATGTCTCAAGACTGAAGATGTGGAGGCAGATATTCCACTTGATGAAGTTATCTGAACACTTGAAGCTCCTGCACAGGAAGGATTAAACAAGGTGAGTTATTTCAAAATTTTCAATGATTCTTTATTTTATGATGTAGAGAGAAAAGAAGTATCAGATGTTTTAACCCCTTCATGTTATGATGAAGATAATGAATTTGTTGATAATTTTGATGAATTCATACATGTCGAGAAATGTGAATGGGATATGATTAGATATGATGTTGATCCCATGTACGACATTGATGGTCCTTTCCAAAGGTTTCCTTTTCATTTATCACATGAAGTTACTAATAATTTTGACATCTAGAAACAAGAACCTGACCTTATTCAGACACCCAGGGATGACCTAATGCTATGCTCTCCAAATAATTTTCGGTCATACCTTGAGGACTTTGATGATTGTTCTTCTGAGCACTTGGATTTATTTTATGAAGAAAATTATGAACCATCGTTATTCTCAGATATTGATAAAAATGATGAAGTTACTTCCCTGAAGCAAGATACTTGTGAAAATATTTTCCACCCTCCTTTGATCACTTTACCTTGCTTTGCCACTGAAGGTATAATTTGGAAACATGTCCCTTTTCCAAAGTCTCTTGTAAGACAAAACCTCATTCTGGATTTTAAGGGAAAGTTGAGTACCTCAAGAAGAAGATTATTATCATAATTTTCCAACTTCCCCTTTAGGAATGGTCAGTCATCCTTTCAGATTTTGCTAATCCCTTCTCAGGCCTCAAGTTGTGAAGAAGTCCAATTCAGATTCCTCGAGTTGGTATTGTGAACCTTTGACTTTTCACAATCCATTTCTGAGATGGATTGAGCACTCTCCCGAGGGCATGACTTGGCACAATTTTATCCCTCCCACCCGCCTCCATGAGATAGACTTTGTGATTTCTAGTGATATGATATATATTCTAACTCATGACATTTTTGTGCTCGATTTATCACTATTTTGGTTTATGATGAAGCACAAAGGCAAGTATCATGGGACATTGCTGGATTGGCTTAACTGGTTGTTTGACTACACCGAACATTCCAGCCAACAGGTAAGTACAGGTAAGAAGTTTGCTTTCACATTCTTACTTATTGATTACTTTATTTTAGTGTGTATATATATATATATGTGTGTGTGTGTGTGTGTGTGTATGCTGGGGTGGAATTACCACCCCAATTTTGTTACTGATACTTCTTTTGAGATCAAGCAGGTCTGCGGGTTATGCCAGAGATGTTAAGGTTCTCATGCGCTTTACGATGAGCACATGTCCCCAAGCTGGAGCCAGATGTTATCCCCACCTTTTAGGGATAACTAGGAGATCATGTTTCAAGGCCCACAGGTCCTAGACATGGAGTATCAAGAGTAGGATTGACCTGAGCATGGCCCTGGAGGGCCTACCTTTTCTTCTTCCATCATCCTTATCTTGTTAGCAGCAACAACATCCATCACCATCGTTTTGGTCCTGTATCAAAAGAGGTTCTCGCTCCATGAGGTAATTAGTTTAGGTATCATGGTATGTGTAACATTTGATCATTAAAACCTTTAAATGTATGCATCTTATTCCTTTTATTTCTAACGACTGCTTGGATCTTACATTTTCCCACTTGACCATGTTTGGGGGGATTGACATGATGCCTTAGCAAGCCTGTGTTTGTAGGTTTTGGTTTGCCACTAAGGATTTCTGAAAATCCATCATCTGCTCCCATCATAACACCACTTTTCCATTTTATCTCCCGTTGACTTATCCCATTCCCCTTGTCCGAGCATTGGGTTGACCTATTTTCAGGATTGCACCTTACCTTGTGGGAAGAAGGGGCTAAAGGCCCAGAAGGTAAAAGCAAGCTGGTAAAATATAAAAGCCTACGAATAAATCTCGAGATGCTTTGCCCAGAGATCCCTGAGAAAGAAATAAAAGGATTCTTAGAAAGAAACAAGAGGGACCTAGAAAAATAATAAAACAAGACCTAATCATAGGATAGGGGGTCTCATCACGAGCCAGCCTATTAGGTCCATGGGTACCTAGCAATACGACATTGCCACCAGCTGGTTACCACGCTAGGGAAGTGACTCTTGGTTGCATGGCCAAGGGAAAGGGGTCTCATCATGAGCCAACCTTCTCATCTCTGCGAAAGTACTTGTGGGTAATGATATCATCTCTGGTCACCATGCCAAGGCAGTGTCCCCTGATTAGCTTTTGAACAAAAAAGAAAATAAAATAATAAAAAGAATAAAAAGAATAAAGGCAAGAATGGGCTTGGAAAAAATGCATCCATGACAAGGACAACTCTCCTTCTACAAAGGAACCCATAGGTAACACCTTTGCATCCTTGTCCATCATTGCACCCACATGCTTGGACATCCCCTGACCACAACACCCCCTTACATGGCTTGGAAGAGGTCTTTCTGGGAACTTTGCTTTCCCTATGGACACTAGCCCAATAGGATGCCGTGTCTTTTTCCCAAAACTTGTATTGCAGGCTTGTGTAACATCTTTAAGATGTCAACTGATGTATTAGGGATTTTATGCATGTGTTTAATAATATTAATGATGAGATGTGATTGAAATTGCTATGATCCCCTATGACTGATGAGCCCATGGAGGGCGTAGATTTTGATGTGCAGGACCATGCCCGACAGACATGTACCATTTGGAATGGTACACATGGGGAGATGATCAGTTTGGACCTCCATGGGGCTAAAGAGCCCACCAGATGGATGTTGAGACCCCATCAGGGGGTAGAGATAGGGTAGAGGATGATCAAATACTTTGCACCAAAGGCACCCCGACACTGCTTGGCCTAGGGGGATTGACCCACTTTCAGAGGGGCATTGGCTCTAGATGGCCCAAGACGTCACCAGTGGGCTTATGATGTCATCATGAGCATGTTGGCAGATGGACAGGACAATTCACATGTGTGGCATCTTGGAGGAGCCCAATGAGGGCTAACGTTTTGCTTCAGGGGGCTACATTTTCCCTAATAGGGGATAACGTCACCTAGAAAGGGGTGGCATCTTACCTTTTTGCTTGATTAGGGTTTTATTCTAGCATTTAATGTAAAAATAGTATTATTTTTGTATTATGGCCTTGTCGGCCTTTTTATGACCTAAAAAGTAAATTAGGTCATTGATACACTATATATTGAGGATTTTGATCCTCATTTTATCATGACTACTCATTCACTCCATAAGGAGGTATGAAATTTGCACCCTATTTTGGGTATTTGGCTGATTTAAGGAAGGTGCACTTGTTGAAGGAAGAATTTTTGGCATTTTATGGTGTTTCTCTTGAAGGAAGGTGTTACAACTAGGGTTTGCATGGTCATTTCTTAATGAATTGTAAGTATTTTTCTGTAAAACTTCTTGAATGAATGGTTGTAGTTCAATTTCTTGTTGTTTATGATTATTGCTGAACAAAAACCCTAGGAGACAAGCACACAAGTAGGTCATTGTCTCATATCCCTTGATAGAGAAACTTTCAGCCATTGAAGAAGAAAAAGAGAGCCTAGCCATAGCTAGACTCCTTTTTTTCTCTCCCTTTTGCTAGTCGTACCATTCATAATTCAAGAGGAAGAAGACGTCCCAAGCCTAGGTTATCTACACTTAGGGTCATTTTTCTTCTAGGGTTTGATGATAGAGCCTTGCTGTAGCAACATTCTCCCTCACTAGACTCTCTTGTATTGATTTTATCCTTTATTCTATCCATTTTTCCAAATTGACCTAAGGAAGGAGGAGAGAGCACGAGGCCTTGCTATAGCAACACCAGAGTGAGCCTCTCTCCCCTAGGGTTTTGATTCTGAGGCCCTGCCATAGAAACACTATAGAACTCTTCCCTCTAGTCCTTAGCCTTCCTCCTTCAACCCCTGTGTCCTTCATTTTGACTCCATTTTACCCTTAAGGCACTGATCTAAAGTCCTCTAGCGTTGAAGTGAATTTGATCACAACACTCTCAAAACCTTGAATTAAAAACCTAACTACACTAACCCTAACCTTAACTAACCAACTAACCCTAAGTTGCTGACGTCATCATTGGATATTTCATCTTTAATCCAACAACGCTTTACTTTATGAGCAATTGAATGGTGGTTTAAAACATTTATTAAATGAAGTGTTGATTGGTTACATTGAATGTCACATCGTTCCAATATTTATTGGCGAAGTGTTATATCTTTTCATTTGCTATTGATAAACATTGACTTCATCAACATTTATTACTAATTGCTTATATATATTTATCAGATAGTCTTATGAAGTACTAACCCATTGAAATATAGCTTGCATATATCTGTTTTCTGTTGTCTTGTTCCAGGCATGTGTTCTTCATTGGGGATTTACTTTATTATTGGCTGTTTAGCCGGGACTTTCTGTTTGGGTGGTGACTTGTGAGGAGGAAAGTTTGTCCTTATCTCATTATCCTTCTACCTCCTCAAAACTGCAAGTCGTCGGGGACTTCTCCCCTGGGCCTAACCTCCCTAAAGAGAAAAACCCTCCCCATCATGGTGACATTGGGTGGGATAGGTTCCTGTTACGCCAGTTTGGCCTTCAATCTTATAGCCTTTTTCCTAGCTACAAATTGTGTGATAAAAGGGTTATAACACACTAGAAGGAAGCACCAAATCCCTGATTGTTCCAACACCAAATGGATGGAAGCATTAACTTCCAGTCACACAGGCACCAACCTATATAACATATAACAATAGTTCTCCCTTGCACCACCCTACCACCCTGGTTTTTCTGGCTGCAACCAGATGGAAGCTAGAACTCCCTGTGTTCAAGCACCCACTTGAAACTCTGAGGAAAAAAATCCTCCCTAGCACCTCCCTACCAGCTTGAAATATAAATCTTTGCTTTCTGCAATTTATTATAGTGATACACTATTTATCAATGACTTACTAGTCTCATCACTATTCTGCTACACTGCTCTACTCTGCCTGCATCAGTGTCTTGCTTGTACTTGTATCTCCTTGCACACCCCTGTTCAACTTATCTTCTATATTTTATACTTTGTGCTGCCTCTTCATTCTATTTCACTTCATCTCTGATATTCCCATCAGATCATACAAAACCCTACTTCCTACACACATGTATAACATTCTAAAAAGAACACTATAATCTCTTTTCTGCATGTCTTTTTCACATCGATTCCTTTTCCTGATCATCATTCGAACTCTTTATCTTCCTTGGAAGTTATCCTGAGTCTGTTCATCATTAGTGGTCATTATCTTGAGATTCTTTGGCTTCTCTAGCAATTGCAACTCTTCATCTTCTTTGGCAGTTATAGTCAGTCGTTTTGGCTTCTTTGGCTTATAAGCCCCTTCCTTCATGTGACCATTAGCAGTGACCAAACACCTATTCAAAAGGTGCTTCTCGAACTCAGTCTTGTGAGCGTTAGCTCCATGTCAAGATATGACCTTAGGTGATGAACTTCACGTGACCATGCGATTGCAGGTGTGACCAAAGGTGGTTTGAGGGAAACTCACTTTTTGCCTCACAATTCACCATAGATATCCACGTATGCCTTTGGAGATACTGTGGTTTTGATTGCAGTCTGCTCATGAAAAATTAATACATGAGCATGTTCTGGCCCCGCAATGCGATGGTACCATCGATCTCACGATCTTGAAGGTGTTCCTGAACTAATGGTTCAAATATGTCCTCTCAAGTCTGCGGATTAGATCTACCCTTCCTAAATCAATGAATGATATTTACTTCGTGATTCGGGTTCCTAGAGTTTCAAATCTCAAACCTCGATTTTCCCATATGCCAAATTTCTGGAGTTGACAATCCACTGACATGTGTCCCTCTCAGATCAATGGTCAATATCTCCTTTAGATCTCTTAAATTCAAATATTTTGAATCTCAACTTCACGTTTCTTTTGACTGGATATCTTCTAAAATGGAAGATCTGCTGACATGGTTGAGATTTTTAGGCAGTGTAGTGGGGTGTGGAGGTAGAGCACGATAGTGGAGTGTGATGTGGGAGCGCAAAGGTGGTATGTATGAATGGTTTGGTGGTTTTCTCG
>ML790768.1:116016-131636 GCA_009831015.1 Picea engelmannii | reverse complement strand
ATGTGATGATTGGTTGATGGTGATGATTTAATGTAAAGTTTTATTATCTCTCATATATTCTTGGGTGGAAGGAAGGGGAAATGATAGAGAGTTCAAATATCTCTTGATATTGGAGGATTGTATCTTCCTCTTGGAGGTTTATCTTTCCCTTTACATTTGGAAGTTGTAGCTACCTTTGGAAGTCATTACTTCCCTTGAACAAAAACTATTGATTATTTCTCATATATTGTGCATGGTGTATTGTGGTGTTTGGTGTAACTCTTATACTATTGTTCATTTCTCATTGGATATAATTTAATGGTTTAAGTATAAGTTGAAAAAGGTTTTTTAAATTGTACTTGATACTGATTCACCCCCCTCTCAGTATCAACATCATGGACATCTCAAACTCAGTATGCATTGAATTAGAAAACCATTGAACTAAAGGGTAATTAGTGTATCCAAAAATAATGTGATCTACATAAACCAAAACAAATAATAAATCATCATCTTCATACTTTATATATATATTACTGTCAACAATATCTTTCTTGAACCCTTTGTCCTGTATAAATTTGTCCAGTCTTTGATACTAGGCTCGTGGTGCCTGTCTCAGTCCATATAATGCCTTTTTCAACTTACAGACATAGTCGGGATTATCTATCAGTGAAAATCCTTCAGGTTTCTCCACATATACATCTTCTTGTAGATATCCATTAAGAAATTCTAACTTAACATCCATCTGATATACTTTAAAGTTTTTATGACATGCATAGGCAAGAAACATTCTGATGGCTTCCAATCTTTCCACTGGTGAAAATGTTTCATCAAAATCCCATCCTTCAACTTGTTCATACCCCTTATAGACCAATCTGGCTTTATTCCTAACAATTTGTCCTTGTTCATTCATTTTGTTCTTAAAAACTCATTTGGAGCCAATTACATTCTTATTTGCAGGTCTAGGAACAAGCTCCCAAGTATTGTTTTTCTCAATCTAATCCAGTTCGTCATTCATTTATTTTAACCAATTTACATATTTAATGGCTTCATTAAAGTTCTTGGGTTCCACCATGTCTATGAAGGCTATATGTGATTGCTCAGTGTCTTTGATTATCCTTCTTCTGGTTTGTACACCTTTGTCTTTCTCACCAATTATTTGACTTGTAGGATGATTCTTTTGAGTAATAGTGGAGGAAGGATTTGATGCTGTCTACTAATTTGAGTCTGCTTGAGTATTTGTATCTTCATCTGACTCAGAGTCTTCTTTTTCTAATTCTTGGACCCGTTCATCTTAAACTTCAACTATATCCTCTGTTGTTGATTCAATATTGCTCACCTCTCTTACTAGGACTCCTTCATCAACTTTTATGTCAATACAATTGACCAATTTATGCAATCTCTTATTATAACATATGTATCCTTTACTGTTTGTAGCATACCCTAATAAGATTCCTTCATCAACCCTGTCATCATACTTGCCAAGATTTTCATTATTATTCTTTATGTGGCACCTATTCCCAAAGACTTTGAAGTGTTTGATTGAAGCAAGTCTTCCATACCACAGTTCATAAGGTGTGTTTTCATTGTGTGGTCTAAGGTGAGATTTGTTAAGAATATGGATTGTTGTGTGTATTTCTTCTACCCAGTAAGTTTGACCAATGTTCTTCTCATTAATCATTGACCTGGCCATTTGTTGAACTGTTTTGTTTTGCCTCTCAATTACTCCATTTTGCTGTGGAGTTCTTGGGATTGTATATTCTCTTTTGATCCCATGTTTATCATAGAGTTTCTTGAAATCACTTGACATAAATTCTCCTCCTCTGTATGATCTTACAACCTTTAATCTGTTGCATGTTTGATTCTTAGTTAAAGCCTTAAATATTTTAAATTTCTCAAATGCTTCAGCTTTTTCTTTGAGAAAAGAAACCCAAGTGAGTTTGGAGTAATCATCAATGATCTCATGAAGTAGTTTTCTTTCCCCTTGCCTTCCTGTCTTGATGGTCCACATAAATCCATATGAACTAATTGGAGTGGCTTCTCTGTTGAAGTAGAGCTCTTGGATTTAAACTGTGTCCTGGTTATCTTTCCTAATTGGCAGGGTTTACACATATAATCTTGTGGCTTTGATATTCTTGGAACATCTTTTACTGCCTCAAGATTTTTGAGCTTGATTAAGTGGTCAAAGTTTAGATTTCCAAGTCTCCTATGCCGTAACCATATTTTATCATGTTTGCTTAGATGCCACTTTTCTCTATATTCTTTCATCACATATGCATTATTATCTATCCTTATGCCTTTATCCACCACTTGTCCTGAGTTTACAAACTTTATCTTACAATCTTTGGAAGTAAACACTACTTCACATCGTCTGTCACACATTTGACTTACACTGAGAAAATTATGTTTCAGCTTATATACAAGAAAAACATCCTGGGCTTTTCCTTTTCCATTACTTAATCTCACCATACCTTTACCCTTGATTTTACCTGGTTCATCATTTCCAAAGGTCACATTTCCTATTTTTCTTTTACTTATAGACATACACTTATCCTTGTCTCCATTCACGTGCTTTGAACATCCACTCTCTATATACTAGGGGTCTTTTTGTTTTTGAGCTGAAAGTACTAGACCACATTTTTCACTATCTTTCTTTTTCCATGTGCTGGCATTTTTGGCTAAGGGTTTTATCCTTGGATCTACTTTGTAATTCTTTAGATGGCAGTTTGCAGCTTTGTGGCCAAAGTTATGACAGTTATAACATTCGATCTCTTTGTTCAATAGGTCAAAGTGATTGGTGCAACTTTGTCTACTCATTGATTGTTTAGTCCTATGTTGCAAAGATTTCTTATTTCTTGATCTCCTCAGTTGCATGTCTCTAAACTTAATTTGACAATTTGAAATCTTATGACCAAAATTAGAGCAATAGAAACAATAACCATGGAAGAAATTTTGGTCCCTGAAGGATGGACTTCTTCTTGGCATTTGTTGCTCCATCTTCTGATATCTTTGTTTTTTATCAGGGATCATCTTGTCTTTATTATTTTTTGGTGGCAGAGTACTCACATGGTCTGATTGTCTGCTAACTTGGAACTTAATCTTCTTTACTAGATCTTTGCTATATAGCTGTTTGATGCTTGAACCACTTACATAGCTTAAACCAGCCTTCAACAAAGGATATCTATGTTTTCTCAGAATGTCATTTAGTTCTGCTGAGGATTTAATGCTTGAAAGATTTTGGAGATATAATGCTTTAAATGTCTTTATCTCTTTCCTGGTTTTTACTACCTCTTCTTCCAAGGCTTCACATCTTGCCTTATTCTTTGATAACTTTTGTTTCCGAATGTCCTCTATTTTATTTGCCTCTTATAATTCCACTTTTATCAGGGCAAAGTCTTCATCAGGTTTTTTACTGTCTTTCTCGAGCTGTATCAGCAATTGTTTTTGCTTTTTCTTCTTAAATCCGAGTCTAGCAATTTCTTCTAGGGCATTGATCAGTTCTCCTTCCAAGTCAACCACAACTTCTTCATCATTAACATCACTTCCTGCGATTTTATTATCATAATCCTCTTTGTCCATAAACATAAAGTCATTAACCTTATCTTCACAAGAAGAATCACTATCTGTGTCTCCTAAAGAGTCATCATTGTTTACACATAAACTTTTCTTTTTACCAAATCTCTTTGATTTGTACTTCTCTTCACCTTTAGAGTTCTGGTTCTTCTTCTTGTGTGGACACTTAGATGCAAAGTGACCTATATTTCCACAGTTAAAACATTTGAAGGGCAATTTTCCTTGGTACTTTCCTGATCCTTTCTTTAGTCTTCTCACAAATTTTGCTTCAATTTCATCAGGCTCAAAATCCTCATTCCTATCTGCTTTAAATGATGCTTCTCTAGAGGTGGGTTTATCCTTACTAATCCTCATTCATAAGCAGTTAGAGTTCCTAGAAGTTGATCAATATACAAAGTCTTAAGATCATTAAGAGAAAATGAGTATTTGAAAATAATCTGAATGAAGAAGGCAAAGTGGATAAATACAAAGTTTGGTTAGTAGAAAAGGGTTATTCCCAGGTTGAGGGAATTTATCTTGGTGAGATTTTTTCTCTTATTGCCAAGTTAACTTCTATAATATTTATGTTATCTGTTGCTGCTGCATTTGATTTTGAAGTAGAAAAGATGGATGTGAATACAACATTCCTACATGGGGACATGGAAGAAGAAATATATATGAAGCAACCAGAATGATTTGTTGTGAAGGGAAAGAAGGAGTTGGTATGCAAGCTAAAAAATTCCATGTATGGTTTAAAACAATAACCAAGGATGTGGTATCAAAAATTTGATACTTATATGCTGGGAATTGGCTTCACAAGAAGAAAAGAGGATCACTGTGTGTATTTTAAATTAATTGGTGATCATTTGATTTATTTGGTCTTGTATGTGGATGACATGTTGCTGATAGGAAACAACAAGTAGATTATCCAAGATGTGAAAAACAAGTTTTCATCTAAATTTGACATGAAGGATCTCAATGTTGCAAATTTCATTTTGGCATGGAAATTAAAAGAGATCAGAAAAAGAGGAAACTATGGTTAAATTGAAGAAAATATTTCAAGACAATATTGTAGAGGTTTAACATGTAGGAATGTAAATTGGTCAAGGTCCCTATTCCTATTGGTGTAAATTTATCTGTGGATTAGTGTCCCAAGACACAAGAAGAGGAGGAGGACATGCCTTGTGTTCCATATGGGAGTGCAATTGGAAATTTGATGTATGAAATGGTATATACTAGACTTGACATTGCACATGTAGTGGGATTTTTGAGAAGGTATATGTCAAAACCAAGGAAGGAGCATTAGACAATCATAAAAAGGGTTTTCAGGTATTTGTGTGGAAATGCTAGCTATGGATTTTGCTACCAAGGAATATCAATATTGGACATAGTGTTGGACATATATTTCTTTGTGGATGGAGACTGGGCTGGAGACTTGGATCGTAGGAGATCTACAAGAGGGTATGTGTTTAGCCTGTTTGGAGGAGAAATCAATTGGATGAGAAAAATATAGGTTGTAGTGGCACTTTCAACTACATAAGTTGAATACATGACAAAAAAACATGCAAGCAAGGAAGAAATATGGTTACAAAGATTGTGTTGAGGTATTGGGTTGGCACAACAAGCTGTAAGGATAGATTGTTATAGTTAGAGTGCAATTTTTATAGAAAAGAACCCTACTTATCTTTTAAAGACAAAGCATATTGATATTCAATATGACTTTTTGAGAGACATGGTTGAAGAAAATAAAGTGTTGTTGATGAAGGTGGACACTTTGAATAATGTTGGATATTAATTAACAAAATCTGTGAGAACTGAGAATTTCTCTTGGTGTAGAGGATCTATGGGAATTGTTGCCCTGAATTGTTGACTATGTAGCCTTGTAACCCCCTGCATGAAAAGAAAAAAAAAATGGGAGAATGTTGGGTATGTGTTATATTATTTGCACAACTAGCTCTAGTGTCTTCTACATTGCGTCAGGTGCACGAGAAACATGTCTCATTTTTTACCTCAGTTTTTGCATCGCCTCGATTTTCATGTCCATGGTTGGTCGTTTTTTCAACACATGGGTTTTTCCAAAGGTTTTCTATTTCCGGTTAAGGAAATAGGGTTGTTGACTAATCCACATCATTGGGTTAGGGTTTTGGATGCCACGAGATCCTATATGTATATTTTATTGTAAACAATGTATCACTATGAATGAATATAGAATATGTTGGTTTTCCCGGTTTGAGTTTCCAATGGAAAAATATCTGTGTAATGTGTGTATTTTACATTGTACATTTTCTGTTCTTTTATTGAAAATATTTATGTAGTAAAATATTTTACAAGGTTAAAATCTACACTAGGGATGGGTCTCAAACAATATATAGGGGATAAATTGATGGAATTAGGCCATAATTAAGGTTCTTAACCTAATGAGCCATTATCAAGATGGCTAACCATAACATTGAACATTTGAAGTGTACCTTTGGCATATAAGAGGGATATGGATGTAATCAAGATTTTTTGTATAAAATGTATGGGTCTCGATTCCATAACCATATCCAATGGACGAAAATAATTTTCTTACACCATAAAGGGATCTATGTGGGTCATTGTCCATGAACATGAGCACAAACCATGAAAAAGGACCTTTAGAGGTGATATTTAACCCCCAAGTGGAATGCATGTACCATTATGAGGTCTTACATGCTAGGGATGGGTCTTATGATGGTATTGGTCATGGTTGAGGGAGGAAAAAAAATCCCTTTCACCCTAGATGAATCCTTTAGGGATCAAGAGCCATAAAAAACACCATAATCCATATAGCATTTCGTATATAGGTCATCATTGTCATTTAAGTGAGATATGAGAATCATTATGACATTTGTGCATCAATTATGGGTTTCAAGGACTTAGCCATAGTTGGGGGAGAAATATTGGGAATAAAACCTAAAGCAATATATTTGGGATAGTGGGCAATGATCAAGGCCTTGAATTACAACACAAGTCGTCTAAAATATATCTTTTGCATATGAGTGGGATAAGGGTTCCATTAGGATTTTTTTTGTAATAGGGATAGGTATTAAGGCCTTAATCATGATTGGGGAAGGAAAACAAGGTCATTAATTCCTAAATTAATCTTATAGTTCTTATGGTAAATATTCCTCAAAACCACAAAAACCTTTAGAAAGTATCTTTGTCCTTCAATAGGATATGGGTACCATTAAGAGATTTTACAAACAAGAGACAGATCTCAAGTATTCAACCTAACATTAAGATTCTGTTTCCCTGGTCCCTAAATTATGCGTCAAACCACCATGAAAACCTGGATCATTGGCCTCTTGGTGAGATATCAACATCATTAAGATATTTTGTGTACCATGCATGGGTCTCAAGGCCTTGAACATGGTCAATGAATGAAACAAATGATTGTAGGATCTAAATTAATCTTCTAGGGATCATACTCCATGAATGACACTTTGATCCACCACACAAATCCTGTATATGGAATATTTGACCTCCAAATGAGATATGGGAGCTATTATAAATTTTTCAAAAGACATAATGGATGGGTCTTAAGACCTCAACAATGGTCATGGGAGAAAATAAAGGATATTAAGACATTAATAAATATTTTAAAGATGATTAACCATGAAAAGGCCTTTGAACCACTATAGAGGGATTTTAGAGGGGATGTTTTTCCTTTGATTGAGATATGAGTGTGATTAGAAGGTTTTGTGCACCATGGATGGGTCTCAAGGTCTTGACCATGGTAATAGGAGGAAATAATGGGCTTCAATTATTATATAAATATTTCAATATCTTTTCCATGAACAGTGACTCAAAGAACCAAGGATAAAGACAAATCATGTCTTAGGTAATAAAATATGATTTTATGATTCATGGACCATGTATAGGATGTAAAACCATTACACAAGACATGTAGTTGGAATTTATATCCCACAAGAAAATATGGATGCCATTAACATGTTTTGCACATGAGGGATTGGTATTAGGGACTTGACCATGGTCCAAGGATAACCATTAGGGCCTAAAAAATACTTTTAGGGATCATACTTAGGTTTCCCACCACATCATTTTAGGCTATCAATCCAAGTGATGAAAATGTTGTTATCATCCAACTTACTCATAATTGTGAATGACGTGTTTACAAGAATATTCTCGTTCTCGTTGCATATTACATAGATAGATTAAGAATTCACTTTTTAATTGTAAAATACTCCTATCTTGGAAAATTTTAATCCTTTGATCATTGTATTATATTCATATATTAATCAAGTGACTTGCACTCAGACTCTTCCATGCCCACTTAGGGGATTTTGAGCCCAATTTTTGTCACTCAAAATTAGCATAAAACTAAGTTTGAAATAGAGGAACTTTGATAGAAAACAAAACAACAACTTCTTTAAACGCTTAGCAAAGTTCCAATGTGATTAAGTCAATTAGGAGAGGTAATTATTTCATTGTATCATTTTATATATATCACTATATTCTTACAATCATGGCTAACTATATATGTGATTCGATTGAATGAAGGTACAACCAAATAGGTACCTGTCAGATATTTCTTCCTTGAGTGAGGGAATCTCAGGACAAATATTCGAGGGAAATGCAGCTGCATATAGTACATCATATGATACATGAACAAGGACCACAAGAGGTGAAAAGGTCAGAAGAAAATTATATAGACGCATGGGATTGTTTCTTTCCGAAGGATGATCATGCTCTTATGATGATGAGAGAGTAGGAGATATAGAGGTGCCACTCATGTATAATTATTTAGTGAAACAATGGGTACCTAAGGAAATTCCTCCATTAGACAATGACTTCATTGTCAACAATAGGACGTATCACATTGCACCATCCTCCTTGCATGGCCTGGGGATATTTTCTATGGATGGAATAATTGTAAAATACAATACAATAACTGAATTTATGGACTATGTCGAACCGTGTTACAATTATAATGATTGGATGCAAGTGGTCTGGTACATGCGAAGTATGCGAAGATATTCACTCGCTGCAAATTATATACAGCTAATAAACAATGATAAAAATAAGGGAGCCACTATCTATATTGATGGAAGGCCTAAAGCTTCCGGTAATATCATAGGGTTTATAAACAACACACAAACCATGACAAGAAACATGCAACCAAATTGCATATATAAGGGATGGGAAGGGAATCAGGTAGTCTTGTGTGTGATAAAAAGGATATCTTTCGGGGAGGAGTTATTAGCGGATTACCATTTGAATAGAATAAAAACATTGACTGATAGTGTGTGGGTACTTATGCAACACCTCTTTAAGAAACCTATAATTATTGCATTATACTTTTTGTATCTTTAACAATGTTTGGAATATTTTATGGTCCCAATTTTATAATAATGTGGGAGGTTGATCATGGAAAAGTGCCAGCCGCAGAACATGTAAATGATTAACAATTTCTATTTACACTTATTGCCAATTTTATTATCTATTTATATAATTTTATTTGTGTGGCAATCAATTTTTTGTTATTGTTAACAATTTTTTAAATGTTTTGGGGTTCTAATTATATTATAATGTGGTAGGATGATCGTGGAAAAGGGGTATCCACAGGACATGTAAATGATTAACAAATTTGATTTTGATTCTACGTGAATTTTATTATTTGTTTATATAATTTTATTTGTGTGATGATTAGCTATTTCATTTGTTTATATAACCGAAATAACATTGGTTTTATTGAAATATGTAGTCTACAGGCCATGATGATCATGATTCCCCCAACGAGGAGGAGTTGTATTCATCCCCTGATCTAATGGTAATTATTAAAAAGAAGATCATTAAAGCGAACAAGGAACTTACTCACTTGTTAGACTGTGCAGATCAAACTCCAGACATCATAGAAAGGACCAATATGGTTATGACACAACTTAGGACATATCAAGTAATAACCATAATTTAAAGTGATTTTATTTTTTATTTTTATGTATTGATAAGTTCAATTATGATAGTTAGTTTTTTAACTTTTACATTATATAATGAAAAAACACTTTCTTTCTTATATAGAGATATTTGGAGCCTATTCAGCTTGGTGTCAGTAGTATTGGTGCTACAAAGATGCCACATAGTCCTGACACGAGCTGTCATATATATTCTAGACTGTTTACTTCTCCATCTTACACACCATTAGATGGAATCCATGACACGTACCTCCATAAATCCACACAACACCTAATATCTAGTAGAGATGGTGACAGAGATGAGGTTGATGATGTGGTTGATATGGGTGCATTTCTTGGATATAGATGTGTGACCATCATGAGGACCCTTTCGTGCACATTTTTGGTCGATGATAATAGACTTCCATTAAAAAAAATAAGACTCCGAGGTAGTTTTTCATATTTTAACTATTTCATGTTGTCCATCTCAAACATAAATCATCGAGATTATTATTTTTAAATTAATGATCATATATTTTTTCATCGAGGAACCGACCATTTTTATAGGCACCTGGAGAGAAAGGCCTTGTTTATTTTTGGGGAAATCTTATGCACGAGGGGGAATTTCCATAATTCCAACCTCAAAAATGAACTTTTGTATTATCTTGAAGGTCTCTTTGGAGTAGAGACCTTCAATAAAAAAGTGATCACCTTTGCAACGAGAAAATATTTAAAATATAAGAGGGATGTGTGTAGAAGAAACTTGGAAGTCAACCCTAGGTATGAGTTCCCTCCATCGATTCTAAAGAGAGAGTGGAAGGCGCTCATTGATGAAGAAAAAGAAAATAAATTAAGAAAAACTAGAAAACAAATAATTGGTACCCCAAGGTAAATTACAATATTTTTATTTTAATACCTTTACTTTTATTTAGATCTAAATAAAAGTGTGGTATATAACATACTTGAAACTTTTTATAATAGGTTTCCTTACACTTCGAAGGAAACCAGAGTAAGGATTGCCAAACATGTCCAACACAGGCTAGGCTAGGGAAACTACTTGAGGTTAGAATCATGAATCGTAGGATCCCAAACATCTTAACAATATTATTTGTATCACCTTTCAACTTTAAAGTAATTTCATCCAATAAAAATAAAAATACATAATCTTATGCAATGCAGGACAGTGAATTGGGAATTGAAACCATAGAGGAAGACCTTCGAATTGGTTACAAGTATGACTATAAAGTTGTCATTGATCATAGGAAAAGCATGGGGCAGAACCCAAGATTCAATTTTTGGGATAAGGTAAATATAACTCAACCCACATTAACCTTTCATTACTTATAAAATACATAAATGTTTGATATCCGCCATAAAGTTAATGTCTTACTTTGTTTTAATTAGGGGAGAAACACGATTAACGAGAACATTAGTACTGGAAAACAATGCATTGATAGTGCAGTGTAGCCAGAAGATCATGGTTCTCCCAAGAAACCCCATCCCAGTGGGGTGCAACCCAACAATGTTCTTGTGACTAAGGCCCATGATGGTAAAATGAATTTATATTAATCATATCCTTACAAATTTTGTACTTCTAATTTTAATTGCTTATACATTTACAGTTTTGTCCTTATAGATTTTGTCATTTCAATGTCAGAGAATGTTGTAGTTGAGCCTCCTTGATCTGAAGATGAGGAGTACAGGGAATCCATTACAATGGTGCCCACTAGTGGACCAGGTAAATAATTACATTACAAAGGTTTTTTTCAATATTAATGAACTACTTCAATGATATTTAAAAATTATCCATATAACAAGAAAGCAAACAGGACTACGTAGCTACCTCGCGAATCCCTTTACTTCCTCTAGAGTTTCTGTCGCCGACCACCCTGCCATGGCGTCCGGCTTGGGAGTTCAAGATCCTCCTCAACCTCCCCCGCCCCCAAATCTTGTTGCGTTCCAAGCACTGCTCTCCTCTTACACGAAATATTCAAAAGGAAATCCCTGGTCACATTTCCTCAAAAAGTTGGATGAGATTCCAAAAGTCCCTGTTCATTCCCCTTCCTCGTGACCTTTCTCCCTAAGAATAGAAAACAATGGCTTGATCAAAAAATTTATGGGACTCTGGCCCTCCCCAAAAGAAATGGCACAATGGATGGAGAAAAAATGGAAGAAAATGATAAAAGGGCAACTTTCAACAACATTCTGTGGTAAGGGATTCTATGTATTCTTCTTTGAAAACAAAGCTGATAGAGATTTGATTTTTAGGAATGGACCATACTTCATGGGCACCATAGGAATGCATTTAAATAAATTGACTCCATACTTTAACTCTGAAAATGATATTCCCTTAGCTGTCACAGTTTGGGTCAGGTTACCTTTCCTGCCCCTCCACTGTTGGAATGATGAAACTATAAAAAAAATTGGAAATACAATAGGAAAGTTCATCAATCAGGTTGAACCATGGGGAAATATGAAATCCTAAGCACGTATTTATGTAGAAGTATACCTAGAGAAAGGACTTCCAGAATCAATCCAACTAACTCTAGATGGATGGTCATACATCCAAACAATAGATTATGAACAACTCCCTTTTAAGTGCAAAGCCTGCCATGAGTATGGATATTTCGCCTAAAACTTCCCCAATGCTATCCAGGAGAACCCTAAACACAAAGAGATATATCAATGACAACCAACCATAAGAATGAAAGTGATGAATAAATCAGGAACTCAACAACAAGAATGGAAAAACAACTCCAGGCCTCCCTCGCCAAGAAAGGGGAAATCTCCGATACAAATCAATGATGAAGCAGAAAGTAGCAAAAATAAATTTGATCCCCTTGAAAATATAGAAGAAAAAATGGTAAAATCAAAAGAAAGCATAAAATAAAGTCAGCCAAATTCAGATCCAGACCTCACTTCGCCTCTAGTAGAGTCTGATCCCCAACCATTGGATCCTCCCCAAGCACAAGAGGATGATATCCAGGAGGACTCGGGGGAAGAGATGGACATGGAACTCCTAAAGAGTGCCATAAAAACAAAAGTAGGAAGGAAAACCATTAAAAGCAGAAGGGAAAAATCGACTAACCATGATAAGGATCTAGGAAGCTAACCAATGCTAGAAGAAATTCTTAAAAAAGAAGGGAAGAGTGGGAAATCCCCAACAACAAAAGGACAGTCTCAGCCCACGAAAGGGGGGGCAAAAAAACACACTAGTAAATAATGAAGGTAGTCTCCTATAATTGCAGAGGATTGGGACAAAGGGAAAAAAAAGAAGCAATGGGAACACTAACCAGAATAGAGAAACCCCATATCCTCCTAATTCAGGAGACAAAACTACAAGGATTTTAATCCTTGTGAGAAATGAAACAAATCTAGAAAACAAGCAGTGGAACAACATTGAATGCTAGTCTGGAGGAATCTACATTGTATGGAACACCCAATTATTCAAAGAAGAACAAATAGTAGTATCAACACACTGGTCATTGGTGAAACAAATGTTGGATTACTGAGAGGGGGGGTGAATCAATAATAGAGAAATATAATCCTTTTTAACCATATAATGCAAGTGTTATATACATGTAGCATTATCATCTAATATTTTCAGAGTAAATAAACAATGAACAAATGAACAATCATACACATACACAATACACTAGTGTTTTTATGTGGAAGCCCAAAGAGGGAGAAAAGCACATAATGCTTTTTCTTATATGTCTTGGAGAATTGAATTCATTGGAAGCACCAACTTCCTTTGTTTTATAGCTGCAACTGGAAGGAGGCTCCAACCCCTTAGTTTCTTAGGCTACAACCTGAGGGAAGCTCCAACTCCCTAATTCTCTGGCTACAACCAGAAGGAGTCTATAACCCCCTATGTTCTCTGACTACAACCACCTGTCCTTGCCCCGTACAACTGCCCTGACGTATAAGTAGAATGATGGAACCATTGTCACACTATCATTGTGAGATATACTGCTATAAACCTGTACCAATCAACCTACACCAATCAACCTATACCAATAACCCGAATCATGCATAAACCATGCATCAACCTGTACCTCAACCTATAATCAATTTGTACCATAAAAAAGTGCATCAACCATGCACCAACCTGTAATGAAATTGTACCATGAACAAGTGAAGTAACCATGCACCAACCTGTACCTCAACCTGAAAACCTTCCTTAACTTTAACAACAAGAGACTAGCATTTTCATCAAACTTTACTTTATTCTCACATGACTAGTTTTGGATTAGTCAGCAACCCTAACTTGAAATAATCATAACTATGTACTTGTAATGAATAAAGATATGAAAATAGTACACAATGTTCTTCAATTTGTTTTATACAATTCCTCTAGGTTTCACTACTTGGAACCTCTCATAAAAGGAGTTATAGAAAAAATGACATACTTTGTTGAATTCTGGCTTATTCTAGAGAGCGAACTTGTAGAGTGTGACCCACCCATAATTTTTTTTGTGTGGATCTGAAAATTGTACACAGAATACTACAGAATGTACTATAACCAACACATTTAGTCTTATAGAATTTGAATATGTTATGAATAAGTTATGACGTTTTTACCCGAAACACCTATTAGACTAGTTTTAGGACTAGCCACAAACCCTATTTTACATGGAGTGTAACTCCAAAAATACAACGAACCACAAGATGAATTCATACCAAAACTACTTGGATATGTTTCCTCAATGGCCTCCCAATTTCATGGTTTGAATCATTATGAAAAAACAATTATTCCGAAAATGGTGAGATGACCTGTAAATAACATACCTTAGAAAGCATCATCAAAATAATTTATCCTCCCTTGAATTTCGACCTTCTTTAATTCACCTTCCCTTTGAAATTCGGCTTATATATCCTTTGGTTACCTCAGTCACCTATAGATATTCAATATTCTCAAGTGTGATCAAAATGAGAGAGCCTTACCTCTTATTTATACTCTCCAAGTAGCTTCATTAGAAGCATCTTCTAGGTCACTCTGTCCACATAGCCACTTTTTCCACATAGTCACCTATGTCCAACTTTGCCCAATTTGCCACTTGTCCATGTATCCAATAGCCACTTGACCACTTAACCCATTTTCCTCATTTTAGGGTTAACCTTCTTATAACCACTTTCCATAATTAGAAAGTTCTCCATTTACTTTATTATTTAAATAATCCTCCTTGACTTTGTCACTTCACTTTATTATTTAAATAAACCTCTTTGTCACTTCACTTTATTATTTAAATAATCCTCTTTTAATTTGTCACTTCACTTTATTATTTAAATAATCCTCTTTGACTTTGTCAATTCACTTTATTATTTAAATAACCCTCTTTGACTTTGTCACTTCACTTTATTATTTAAATAATCATTTTTTACTTTGTCACTTCACTTTATTATTTAAATAATCTCTTATTTGCAAGCACTTTGACTACTTTTCCCTTTTGGGGCTTCTAGATGACTCATGAGGGTTCTCCAACTTCACATGGCCATAACTCTCTAACCGTGAGCAGTTATATGACATTCCACATACCACCAGGAATGGCATGACATGTACTATCCATCTAGAATATTCTTACCTGCAAATATATCAAAACTCATACCATTATACATCAAACAAACTTGGGTTCATTACCCAAACCTTTGTGCTACCGGAATTCGCTACTAGAATTTCTTCAAGTGTTGACATCAATGAAAACCAATCCAATTAATCAACAACTAAAGCATCTACAATCAGGTATCACTTATCCTATATGTAATATTTATATGCCTAATAATTACTGGGAAAAAAGGGAATGTTGGGAATCCTTAATGAAATTCAAAGAGCTCGGAGCCCAAAACAATTGCATTATTACATGAGACTTTAACACAACTTTACACCAAGTGAAAAAAAAAGGAGGTACTATAGTAAGGGATCTGTTCAGGGAACACATGGAGGACCTAATTTTGGAACTAGATCTATTTGATGTTCAACCCTCTAAATGAAAATTCACTTGGAGAAATAAAAGACTAGGGGTGGGACACATTGCGGCCATACTTGATCACTTTCTCATCCATAGCTCTATCCTTGTTAAGCCCTAATATTGGCTCATTACCCCTTAATTGGGGCATATTAGATTAGTAATGCTATTTTATTTATGTCGGCTTTAGGCC
>ML790768.1:88652-104958 GCA_009831015.1 Picea engelmannii | reverse complement strand
AGCCAGAATCCTGCAGACATGTTAACAAAGGGAGTAACCAGGGAGAAACTGAGTTCCTGCTCAGTTTTAGTTGGTCTTCAAGAATGAAGATGAAGATGAGAAATTTTCCAGGTCCAAGAAGGTTCAAAGTCCAGCATATACAATAGCGGTGGAGTTGTTGAGATCAGTCTCCAAGTGGGAGATTGTTGGTTGTGGAGCTTGATTATCTTCCTGATTCATAGGTCCTTGCTTTCAGCTGTTTTTATACCCCATGAAGTATTTACACCCCATAAGTATGTACACTCTTCCACGCGGGGGAGTATAGAGGGGGGGTACCCCCTCTGCGGGGTTATCCCCCGGCTGGGGGGTCTGGGGGCAAGTGGGCCCCCAACGGGGGTTCGGGGGCGAAGCCCCGGAAGAAAAAATTGCCTTGTAAAAGTATATTGTAATTTCATTATAAATCTAGACCATTCATTATAAGGTCACAGATCTAACGGTAGAGATTATGTTAGGGTTTTTTTCCCTAGAAGGCAACCCTATTTTATGAGGGAAATGTATTGCGGCTATGGTTGATAGTGAATATTGTATTCTGAGAGAGGAGACTGTGAGAGAAAGAAGAGGAAGTTACAACGGGTTTTGCTGTAGGTTGTATCCCTTCATTTGTTGGATAATAATAAAGGAAGGACCTGGCAATTTCTCTGGTGGATGTAGCCCACACTGTGTGAACCACGTAAATCTGTGTCTCTCTTGTATTGTGTATCTTCTGTGTTTTGTTTTCGCATTTGTTTTATTTTATTGCTCCGCGGTCCTGTTTTTCTAACAAAAAATATTGCAAATTAGGAGGAGCAAATAATACCTCCTTTCTATCCCTGATTCCCAAAGAAAAAAATGCAAACTCTTTTAACCACTTTCACCCTATCTATCTCTATAATGTCTCCTACAAAATCCTAACAAAAATTATAGAAAATAGGTTAAAGCATCTACTCCCACAACACATTCTTCCCAATCAAGGGGGCTTTGTGACACAAAGGTAAATTTGGGATAATATCATCCTAGTGCAGGAGATAATTCAAACCAGTGTCACTAATAGAGAAAAATGGTTGATAATCAAAATAGAAATGGAAAATTCCTGTGACCGGGTAAAACACGAGTTCCTCTATGAAGTTTTAAAAATATTTGGTTTCAATCACTCCTTTGTCTCATGGATTGGGACTTGCATACCGTCCCCTTGGATAACTCCCCTGATAAATGGGTGCCCAACTCCTTTCTTCCAAGCCACAAGAGGAATACGACAAGGCTACCCACTCTCTCCAATTATGTATGTTATTATGGTATAAATTTTGAATAGAAGATTGGAACATGAAAGAGCCACTGGAAATATCCCAAGGCTGAACATAGAAAGGGGTGTCTTAAGATTAAACAATTCATAGTTTGTTGATGACATTCTTCTTCTAGGAGGCACCTCTCAAATGATGGCTAGAAGATTCAAAATGGTTCTCGACCAAGTGAAATAGCTTCTGGGGGTCTTATCAATAAGCAGAAAAGACAAATTTATGCCTGGAACATGAAAACAAGTACAATGGTTAGAATTTCAAATATCCCACAATTATCCTTTTCGATTGATTGGAAGTACTTCAAGTACCTTGACACTCCTATCAGTATAAAATCCTTCCCCGGGGAGGCATGGCATGCGATACTCCAAAATCTCAAGGACCAATTCAAAATTTTGGGAGAAACTTGGTTGAACCCAGCTCGAAGGGTGGTGTTAATAAAGTCAGTCTTATCCTCCTTTCCAATTTTTCAATTCTTAGCCCTCCACACTCCAGTGGGAATTAAACAATAAATGGACAAATTAATCAAGAAATTTCTTTGGCAAGTGGGAAAAGTCAATGGGAAAAATATCCACATGGTTAACTGTTCAATTGTCTGTGCTCCTAAAGAAAACGAGGGATTGGGTATCTAAGACCTAGAAAATATCAACATAGCCTCAGGGGAAATATTAATCTAGTTTTTAATCACTGGAGGAAAAGAATGGTGGAAAAAGGAAATATGTTACAAGTATTTGTAAAAAATAAAAAAGAGGTGTCTGGAAACAACCACACTTAGTCAAACAGGTTCCCCCATTTGGAAGCTAATCCGAGCCTCTATGTTGCTCATTCAAAACCATATCAGTTGGAGTCCAGGAAAAGACAAAGAAATTAAAATTTGGGATGATCATTTCTCAGACAGGGGAAAATTATCATGCATCTCCACTCTTGACCCCCTTAGACATTTTATAACCTCATGGGGGAAAACCAATCTCTTTGATATCTATGAATGGAAGATCAATGGAGCTTGGAAAAATTGGAACTTGGGAGAGGTCTCCCCTCTCCTATGTAATGAGGCCTATATGTTCCTCTTGTTTGTCTCTAGTTCTGACCTTGTTCACATTAATCATAATGAAAATAGGGATTGGGGAGAGGATGGGTACACATTAAGGTTGGGATATAAAAATCTCCTCCAAGAAAATGATTTTCCAGAAAAATTTGCCATCTGGAAAGAAATTTGGAATCCGGATGGTCTACCAAAGATTAATACCTTTGGTTGGAAGTTAGATCACAAGAAGCTCTTAACATGAGAAAATATGAATAAAATAGGATACATGGGGCCATTCAAATGTTCTCTCTGTAACCAAAACCAAGAAATCACTGATCATATTTTCCTCAATTGCAATTTTACCAAACAAGTGATGCATAGTGTTTACTTAGAGCTAACCTCTCAAATATCTTGGTCGACCAATAGTAGAAGTTTGATTGGAAAATGGAGTAAATACTAAAAAGGATCACTCACCAAGAATCCAATTCTAAGCCGTGTCTGGAAGGCCTTTATTAAATATGTGTGCTGGAAAATTTGGCTGGCAAGAAATAAAAGAATTTTTAAGGAGAAGCTAGTTCCCCTCTCCTTAGTAGCATCTCTTGCGATTGAATAATTGGATGAGTACCTCTCATCCAGAAATTTAAAATCCTGAGAAGATGTCCGCTTGACAACAAAAGAAGAAAAATGGTTGGATAAAATAATTTTTCCCGTCATCCCCTTAACGTTTCCAAAACAATCATGTTGGAAGCTTCAATTTTCCGCCCAAGATTTCAAAAATTGGTTAAACTTCTGAGAAATTCATGTTCTCTATTTCGATGGTGCATCAAAAGGAAACCCAAGGGAGGGAGGTGTAGGAGGGATATTGTACAACCCTAGAGGGCAAAGAATGTTATGCCACTCTTGGAATCTAGGCGTAACCACCAACAACTTGGCATAGGCCTATGCGCTATATCAAGGAGCTCTCATAGCTCATGATCGTGAACTCAACCACATAATTGTAATAGGGGAGTCCAAGAATATAATCCATAATTTTATTAAAAGAAAAGACCCAAATAATACAAAGTTGAAAAGAATCATTGAAAGGACCAGAGCTATCCTATCCACCATTCACTCTTCTTTCTACCACGTTCTATGCACAAACAATGGGATAGAGGACAAGCAAGGAAATATAGCAATTGGAATGGGTCCTAGTCACATGGAAGTTATGGGAAGACCCTTTTTCTCGCCCCCCCCCCCCTAATGCCTCAACGCTCTTCTGAAATCTCTCCACCTGGCACCGTCTCCCACATGACATTTCAGATGAAAGATTTAAGTGGTAAGCTGAGCGTCATGCTCGGGGGAACAATGTACCTATGCATGCTCTGGCCCGTGGGAGTTTGTACGTCGCAGGAAAAAAATATGGATTTCATGGAATGCAAGGATCTCCTCCTCCATGGGAACCTATCGCACCTGTCACTCCACACCCACACTATAGCCATCAACATCACCTCTTCCTTAATTCCTCTTGAGGTGAAGGCCTATGAAAGGATTTCAGCCATGCTTCATAGTAAGCATATGCTGGCAGTACCTACCACATCAACGCTTGAACGTCATTACATTTATGAGTTTGCACGACATTATTCCTTCCAAAATATAACCATAAGAGGTAATATGGATGACCAACGCCTGGTTCAGTGTCTTAGCCAGCCACAATGGAACCCATTAACATGGATTTTCAACTAGGAAGGGAAGTTAAAGAGTAGAGACCTCTTGAGAATATGCCATAGCTTCAACAACATAAGTATAGAAATTGATGAAATAGTGAGAAATAACTTCCTAGGGAGCATCACAATGAAAGAAAATTTAAAATACTACATTAGGGGATGCACCATAGATGACTTGGTAAGTGAAAATAGTGAAAGGAACTCGACAGTCCAATGAAGCTCCAACACCGGTGAAGACAGAGGAAGCATAGCCAAAGGTAGTATTGACAACGACAGTTATAGAGACAACCACAACATAAGAAAAATTAAATAAAGCAACACCAACTTCAGCGCCAGACCCGACTTGGTCAAAGAAAACACCAGTAATTGGAGGAGGGTATTTACAGTCAGTCTAATTTCCAATATGGCACATTGCCCAACTCATTAAAGATCAAAGGATGAATTGGTGGACGATAAATTCTCCACCACTCAGCAACTGACACTACATCTAGATTCTCATAGCTCCACAATCACCTTCACTCTGGATACACTAGCTCATCATCACACCTTAATTAATGAATTACAAGACAAAATCAAATTCCTCAGACACCAAGGGGAGCGCATGGAAGAAATTATGGAAGCCAATCCATCCCACTCTTCAGCGCAAAGCTAGAATGAGGAGACATGAAGTAGGGAAGACCCATTTCTACTCGATATGAATGTAGCACTTGATCCCCCACCAGAGGAAGACCAAGCCTAAGTAGATCAGTAAGGCACTTAAAATTTCTGTAAAAATGGCATAAATAAATCTTTCTGAAAGATAGTTCTAAGATAGATTAAAAAAACTTAGATATAAGAAGTAGAATCTTTGACAGACTCTTTGTTGTAAAATTTTGATGGACATTTTGCAGCTGGTATCCTCTACCAATATCCTCTTTTGTACTATGTGACCTTAGTTGTGCCTTTTATATATATAAAATTTCAGTTTTTGTAAAAAATATATATATAAAAAATTAGCCATATACATTTAATATATTTTTTTTTTGTAGGAGATGGCCCCTCAAATCAACCTCCATGCCATGGGTACAAGACTAGGCGTGCTCAACGTGAGAGGACCGAAGCAACATCAACTGTTGAAGATCCCCTAAAAAATGAAGACATGGAGGCTGTTGACTTACTTAAGAACTGAACTAGAAAACTAAAGAAGACTAAAATAAATTTATGATGTATAATACTTTTATAAGACAAATCGATGTAAAGCTTTATACAATTATACCTCATTTATAGATTTACAATTTTTTTTTATCAATTTTGAATATTTTTAATGCACATTTTTTATTAGAATATAGATTGGGTATTGGGGAATCAAGAGTGATGTGCGGGGGGGGAGGGGCCACAGGATCTTCCACCTTCACGTGGCTGGCCTTGTTCAATATAGAAAAAATTATTGGAGTCATTTATTCTTGGAGAAAACCTCTCTCGATCCAACAGAGCAACAACATAGTCAATGTTGACTTCGTTGTTGCTCCTTCAGATCGAGGGAGGTTTGCTCCGAGATAATACGACTCCAATAAATTGTTCTTGAAACCAAGAAGAGCTTATTCAATCCATTTCATATGAGATGGAAATTCCTTCGATATATAGTGTTTGTGATATGTGATTCATCATTGTTGAATGCTTACATGTTTAGAATAGTAATTGCAATGAATCTTTCTACATTTGATCAAGTTGATTAGTTAGTTATCAGTATAACTAATTTTTCTTGTAGTCTTGTGTGCAAAAGTTTTTGTAGGTTTCAGAAGAAGCAATCAATAATAAGTGAAATCACTTCAAGATGTGGATCTACTTCGAACATAGGACCTCAGTTAAGTGCATCATGTTTTCTTTCTCAAAATTTAGTTACTTTGATAAGATTAATTATAGATTCTTTGATTATCATTATTATTATTTGTTACATATAAATAATTTCATCTTGTATGAGTCTCCTCATTAATGATGCCATCCAACCTAATATAATTAAATCTATGCACCTTTATAGATGTCTCCACCACTAACATATAACTAACACATCCATATGTAGGTTGTAAAAGCTTATGTCTTGATGTTTTTATAAATTACTATTGGTATTCCTCGTGAATCCCTTCAACTACATTTCACACCTTCATGTGCAAAACCTTATTCTATGCATCCTACCCTTGAACCTATTTATTGTGCACCATCCTTAGTTATTCATTTCCCAACCTTCATTTGTTTTGACTTCCCCCTACATATCTTGTTTTGATCCTTCTCATTGCTACTTTGCACACATACGTCAAATCTAACACATGTTCATACATACTCTCCTTTTGTGCCTATATGCACAAATACATTTTATCCTATCAACAATGCTCTTGCATCAAATTCCCTTTACCAATAAAAAATTGTCGGCCTAAGTGATTAGAATCTTGAAGCTAAAATACATGTGATACAAAGGAAATTTTTGTAATTGTCATCTCAAATGGCCTCGCCAATCTCCTTAACTAGTTGAAGATTATGGGTATAAATGGAGAAGTTGTAAATGGAAATAAATATAGACATGCACCTATAACCTAGAGATATGTTGAACTCCTAAGTAACAATAGAGAACACCTTTGGCATTCTTTATTGATATTAGTCAATGTTTGAGGAGCTCAAAGAGCAAGGTAAGGTATCTATCTATTAGTGAGTTGACACCCCTATGGGTAGGGAATTCCTTTCCTTGAGAGGTAGAAAAGTTATACTAATGGGATACTAATGGGTTTTTACTATTCATCCCCTTTTGGGGGACAATGATTTGGAGAATGTTATGGATCATTGAATTTCTATGAGTAGATGAACTAGGGAATCAAATATTTATAATTTGTTAATGCAATCCTCCCAAGGCACAATGAAAACATGTGTATCTAAATAACATGACCTTTGATCCATGACCTTAGCTAGCTTAGAATTAGATGCATTTTAACTCTTAATAGTTTCCTAATAGCATATTTTAAATAGTTGTTCTTCTATCCTAATCAATTTTCCTAAGGCGAGGTAAAAATTGTAAATTTTTACCTAAAGATTTCTCATTTTTCTTCATATTTTGATTTCATATTTCACTTGTAAAGTTTTGATAACTTTGGGGTAAGGCTAGGTAAAACTAGTCCAACCTTTTTCATAATGTTTCCAATATTTCAAGAAATTCTATGAATGTAATATGTCGATTATTGCATTTGAGGAAGAAATAAAAACATAGAATTGGTCATATTTGTTGTATTTTCATCACTTTTTAAAACTTGAACATCCTTAATAGGCTATGATCAGTATATGACATAGGTTGTCAATAATATTGACTCCCGTATTTAGTGTGTTTCAAGTTGTATCCCCTATGATGCATGCCTCCCTAAATTTTCATATATGTTATGATGTGTAAAAAGTACAAAAGAAATATGTTTCTATGGGGGACATATCATTTTGGAATTGATGGATTAAAATGACCCTACATGGCTTGATTTTTCTCCCTTCCTAAATTTCAACATAGGCCCTAATTAAGACTTTTTATGCTATGTTTGGATATTGTATTTTTATGCATTATGATTAGATGTTAATATGATGAAATATGCCTTAGGGATCTATAGTTGAGAGGGGGTCGTGGGAAATAATAATCCAAATTAACTAAGACGAAAGAATTAAGTTGGTGACTCAAGTAAAAATTAGTTTATCGATTATGTATTTGTCAAATATGTGATCAATTTGAAATTGTAGTTTATCATATTTTGTGTGGGTTCATGTTTATTCCTTTAATGTCAATATTAATGTATGTATTGAAGTCTAATCCACAAGAAAGGAGATTGTAACATGATCAAGGTGGCTCTATCCTGCCTCACATCAAGTGCTTTCCTCTATAATTTTTTCCATCCATTTTATTAAATATGGTTTATATGGTGTACCATGTGTCTTGAAAACCTTCTCACCTATCACTTAAACTATTTTTTCTTCTTCTTGGGCATATGGTTGCATTAATCATATTTCATTCCTTCCCTAGTGCATAATATTATGTCTCTTTGTAATCTTAGATAACCTTCATATTGAATATCAATAATTGTCAAATTCTTTAGGCAATTCTGCCTTGTAATGCATTAGATATTTTGTTAATATTAATCTCATTTTATTTTTTAAATACTCATATCCCCTTGCTCTCGTGATGACTTTTCTCGTCGATGGTAATGATAATTATTCGATGATATTGAAACTTCGTCGCCTGGATTCGTCTCATGAGCGACGACCTAAGGTTGTATTGCATGTGACGAAAAATTTCGGTCGTCTTGTGTGCGATGAAAACTTTCGATCGTCTTTCATTCAACAACAACTTTCGGTCATCTTTCATGTGATGACATATTTACATCTTCTTTCATGTGATGACAACTTTTGTTTGTCTTTCATGCGAAGAAATATTTTGGTCATCTTTTGTGTGAAGGCATCTTTCGGTGATATTTCCTATGACGACATATTTTTGTTGTCTTTCGTGCGATGAAATCTTTCAGGCATCTTTAGTGAAACTACAATAATACTAAATCCTTAGGTTGTCTAGAAGGAGACGATATCCTTTGGTCATCGCAATTTCCATGACACATGATAAGATGTTTTGGTGGTCCAAGATTCGTCACCATCTCCACGACAGAATGTCACGTGTACAACGAAATTACTGTCACAAAATGAGCCAAATTTACTAGTGATATGCTCCTCCCAAGGACAAATGAATACAAAGAGAAACTTGCGAAGTGCAATGGGAAAGAGCCAGATTCTATCCAAATTATGAAGAAAGAAGATGAAGAACGTGAACAATCCATCAAAGGGATGGTCAACGTAGAGTCTCCTTCCTATCCATACTTTGAGGACATACCTTACATCAATTTAAGTGAAGGAAGTATTGCACTCGTGTGGGAGAAGAGAAAGGGAAACCCAAAATATGACCAAAGAGATGACAACTCATGGCTTGGCCCTCACGTTGCTAAGAATAATTTCAATAAATAAAAGTACTATCTGACAACCTTGGATGGGAGAAAGATGCCATTGCCAGTGGATGAATCTCTTCTTCAACCTTATGTTTAGGTCATGTGACTTCTTCAGGGCCCGTGCCCTAGGTAAGTAGGTAGGTCATCTTGATTTCCTTGCATTTTCATATTGATTGCTCATATTAGTTTAGATGCATTTCATTTTCATTTTTCTCTACTTGCATATTGGTTTCATGCTTAGTTTATAATTTTTTGAAAAATTGCTAAAATTTTCTTTTCTAAATTAGTTTTTATTTTTGGATTTTTATGTATATGGACGAAGGGTGATAGCACCACCCTACATGATCTAATGTTTTTATCTGAGTTTTTTGTAGGAACATGTCTACCAAGATATTTTGCAGTTCTCATGCACTCTACGATGAGCACATGTCTCCAAGTGGGAGCCAAATGTTATCCCCATTGTTGGATTACTGAGAGGGGGGGTGAGTTAGTAATGAACAATTATACCAATTATTAATACTTTAAACCACAATGTATATTATTTTACTTATTCAACCATGTTCATCTGTTCATCATCGATATATTACTGTATCATAAGTATTAACATTCATTAATGCATAATAAACAATAACAAACACATCCACATAATGCATAGTAAACCAATATTTACGTGGAAACCCAATGCGGGAGAAAACCACAGAATAATTTTCTTATATGTCAAGAATTATATTGAAGGAAGCACCAACTTCCAATTCTCCAGCTGCAACTGGAAGGAGGCTCCGAACCGCTAGTTTCTCAGTCTAAAACTCGAGGGAAGATCCAACTCCTCAATTCTCTAGCTACAACCATAAGGAGGATAAAACCCCCTATGTTCTCTAGATACAACTGAAAGGTGGCTACAACCACCTATCCTTTCCCTGTCCAACCACCCTGAAATATAAGTTCCAAATGTAGAAACTGAATATGTAACTGTCACAACATGTTCTGTCAAATATGTCACTGTGAGATATACTACTATAAACGTGTACCAATCTATTCCACTGACCTGTAATCAACTTGTGCCACTGTCTTGTAACCAAACTGTACATGTGCCTTGCTTGTACCAACAAAACTAATTACACCAAAAACATGTATCGATACTCTCCTCAATATATCAGATCTGATAACATAGATCTCATACCAAAACTCACAAGAATATCACTCAAACCATGTGCCAACAATGCACATCAACCATGTACATCAACATTATACAAAGATAACCAACAACATGTACCAATAATGTATCAACAACAAACCAAACTATGCCTCAACAAGATGTATCAAGATTGTTAAGGTTTAAGCTATTATTAGAGTTCTTTGCATTTCACTAGATAACAATAGAATAAGATAGGATCACTGAGAAATACAAAATCACAAGAGACACATCATTTATCCTGGGAAACCCTCATGGGGGAGAAAACCCAGTAAAACTTCCTTATTATAGATACAATGCCAAGAGATAACTCAAACAAATACAAAAATTCCTCTCCCAAGAATGCGCCTCTCTCTCTCTCTCTCTCTTCTCCAACTGCAGATCCAAAAATTGCTTCTCAACGAACAAGTGAGTGTGTGTCTAAATGAGGCGCTAGCCTCCTTATTTATACAACTTTGGCATGTGTGGATAGAGGTGTCTCTTCATTAGTAGGGCCAACTTCTTCTTCTGGGTGGTTATAACCACCTTCAATATATTTTCGGGCCTCTTTAATATATCCTGGGGCCGACTTCTTATTCTACCTATTACAATTATGTTTTGACCAATCTGAAAAAGGGGATTTGGTCTTTTACAATAGCCGGCATGATCAATCTGCAATAGGGGATTGATCTAATGAATAATACAACAATAATAATTAGAATACACTTTGCAGTTACATTATTTCAACACCCCCCCTTAACAAGAAGGGTATTCTACAACAACATCAAGCGAGAGAGAGGACAACATCATCAACAACATTAGGTGGGTGAGAGGACAACATCATCAATATCATCTTAGAACACTAACTGGTGTATCTATAAATCATCGAACGTTTTTCTCATCGGCAACATCGTCATTCTCAATGGAATGAAATCAACATCTGAATCAATATGGATTAGTATAAAACTAATACATCATCATCACATCACGAGGTTGGTCACACCATCACAACACGAGGCTAGCACACTACACAACAATTAAGTTGGAATCACAATACTAGACTGGATTTACGTCACAACAATTAATATGGAAGCATAGTACTAGGATGGTATATCTCAACACAATAATTAAGATGGAAGCACAATACTAGAATGGATTTACATCACAACAATTAATATGGAAGAACAATACTAGGATGGCATATCTCAACACAACAATTAAGCTGGAAGCATAGTACTAGACTAGATTTACGTCACAACAATTAATATGGAAGCACAATACTAGGCTGGCATATCTCAACACAACAATTAAGCTGGAAGCACAGTACTAGACTGGCTTTACGTCACAAAAATTAATATGGAAGCATCGTACTAGGTTGGCATATATCAACACAACACTACTCTCCCTTTCGAGGGAGGTCCTTTCGGACTATACCAAGCTTATCTAGAAAGTGCTCAAACTTTACATGAGATAGAGGCTTGGTCAACACATTGACAACTTGTTCATCCATGCTAACATATTGGAGCTTTATGGATCCTCTCTGCACCATGTCATAGATGTAATGATATCAGATCTCTATGTGCTTTGACTTATCATGAAATATAGGATTCTCTGTCATCTTTATGCAACTCTGTTTGTCACATAGGATTGTGGTTGCTTCCATCTCTAGATCGAATAGATTGGTCAACAACTTTCGAATCCATATAGCTTCGCAACTGGCAGAACATGCAACACTGTATTCTACTTCCACTATACTAAGAGAAATGATGGATTGCTTCCTACTCTACCATGAGATCATGGCTGATCCCAAACTGAAACAACATCTTGAAGTTCTCTTCCTGTCAGAGACACTTCCAGCCCAATCTGAATCAGTGTACCCACTCAGTGTGAAATCATGATCTCCATCATAGATGAGACCACCATCTAATGTACCCTTAAGGTACCTCATCACATGTTTTGCAGAAAATAGGTGACTATGTCTGGGTTCTACCAGAAACTGACTCGAGGTGTTCACAGAAAAACATATATCTGGTCTGGTGTTCGTCAGGTACATCAACAATCCAATGATCTGTCTATACAACATGTAATCAATAAATTATGACGAAGTGTTGACTAGTAGCTTCAGGTTCGCTTCCATGGGTGTATTCATGGACTTGCACTCCAACATGTCGAATCTCTTCAGGATTTCGACTGCATACTTTCCTTGGTTAAGGAAGATTCTCTTTGGGCTCTGCCATACCTCAAGACCTAGTAAATAATGCATTAGGCCAAGGTCTTTCATCTCAAATTCTGAAGTGAGCTTCTTCTTACATTTGATGATGATATTTTCTTCTCCAGTTAATAATAAGTCATCCACATACAACAACAATATCACCGGCTCATCATTCATAACCTTGAAGTAGAGGTTAGAATATTTTTTACTCTTGGTAAATCCCAAGCTCATCAGAAAACTCTCTATCCTTCCATACCAAGCTCTAGGAGCTTGTTTCAATCCATACAGAGCCTTCTTCAACTTGCAGACACGAGTCTTCTTGTGTTCAACTTCAAACTCTTGAGGTTTCTCTATATTCACTTCTTCTTCGATGACACCATTTAGGAAAGTTGTATTTACGTCCATATGGTGCCACTTCCACTTCATCTTAGCTGCAAGGGCTATGATGGTTCTGATCGAAGTGTATCTAGCTACAGGAACGAATGTCTCTTCATAGTCAATGCCTTCCTTTTGAGAAAAGCCATGAGCGACAAACCTTGCTTTATACTTCTCAATACTTCCATCAACAACATGTTTTATTTTGAAGAGCCATTTGGAAGATACCACATCCTTACTCTTCGGTTTGGGAACTATTTCCCATACATAATTCTTTATTATGGATTGGTATTCTTCTATCATGGCATCTACCCATTCTTTCTTATGAATGGATTCTTCAAAGCAGGTAGGCTCCTTCTCTAGGAGATCTCACATCAAAGCCATATAACTAGTGAATGGATTAGGTCTCTTTATCTGTCTCGTGGTTCCTTTGGGAACACCATACTTCTCTCCATCTTGAATAAGCTCCCTAACCCAAGTAGGATTTCTCTTATGGGAGATCGTCATCTGAGGAGGTTCTTGAAATTCTACTATATCATGATCTTCTATAATTTCCTCATAGGGAGAAGTTACGACTTCCCTCACTGGTTTTGCAGCTCTGGGAACCTCCCTCACTGATTCTGCAACTCTGGGAGCTACAGGTTCCTCTTCATATACTTCTTCAAGTTGGCATCTTTTCGATATCTAGAGCATTGCATCTTCATAAAAGGTCACATCCCTGCTAATCTCAATGTGATGGTGGCCTGGTGTATAAATCCTGAAGGCCTTGGAGACCTCACAGTAGCCCACAAATATTCCCTTCTTTCATGAGGGTTTCAACTTGTTTCTCTTCTTTTTTAGAATATGTATAAATACTAGGTAGCCAAATATTTTGAGATGGATTACCTCTGACTTCTTTCCGGTGAACATCTCTTCCGGGGTCTTGAACCCAAGTGCACTGTGGGACAATCAGTTTTGTACATATATGGTTGTCATTACCACTTCTTCCCATAAGCACATTGGAAAATCTTGATCATGGATCATGGTCTTCACTGCTTCCATTATCATTTTGTTTTTTCTTTCTGCTACACTATTTTGTTGAGGATTGTAGGGAGTGGTGAGCTCCCTCTTGATCCCAATATCTTTGCAGAAGTTCACAAACTCCTTTGAGGTGTATTCTCCTCCATTATCTGACTTGAGTATCTTGATCTTTCTTTCGAAAAGATTCTCTATCAAGGCTTTGAATTCCTTGAATTTACTAAACACTTCATCTTTTGATTTCAAAAAGTACACCCAGGTCTTACAAGAATAATCATCAATAAAAGATACATAGTATACATACCCACTGATGGAGGATGATGGAATTGGGCCACACACAACTGAATGAATGAGTTCTAGGACTCCTTCTACTTTGTTGTCTCTCTTTGGAAAAGGGTTCTTGATGTTCTTCCCTTGTGCACATCCATTGTACATGCCTTCATGGTCACCCTTGAGTTTTGGTATACCTTTGACTACTTTTCATACATATGGTAGTGCCTTGTAGTTGATGTGGGATAATATTCTATGCCAAAGTTCACATGGATTCTCAATGGCGTGGGTCATGGATTCTTCTGAGTGACCCTTTAGCTTATATGAGACACCTTCTTCTTTTCCAATGACAATTTCTTCTTTTATGGTTTCTCCTTTAGCCCACATAAGAACTTCTCCATCTATAAAGGTAACTTTGAAGCCTTTCTTTTCTAAAGCTTATATGCAGAGTAGGTTCTTTGTCAAACCTAGTACATAGAGTACACCCTTCATGTTCATTGAGTTCCCTGAGTTAAGCTTGTAGTTTGATTCTCCCACTCCTTTGATAGGGTATTGATAATCATATCCAAGTGTCACTTTTTGAGAAAACTTATTTTCTGAAATGCAAGAGAGAATATATATTTGAATTTTCATGTTCTTGGAGGCACCACTATCAATGAGCCAAGTGTCCTCTCCAGGTGTTACTGATCCTGAGAGGGCCGAGATTAAGATAGTCTTTAATTTGTTCTCTTAACATATTTTTGGGTGGCTCTTCATCTTCAACTGCATGGGCATGATGTCTCTTATTTTTCCTCTTGTATTCTTCTTGTCTGGCTGGCCAATATCTCACAATATGTCCCATCTTGTCACAATGGTAGCACTGGATAGATGAGTAATCTCTTTCCTTTCATTGTCCTTTCTTATGGAATCTCTTTGGTTGAGATTTGTTTTGGGGGTGAGACTCTTTATGAGTTTCTTTCTGGAAGTAAGAATTCTTCCTTCCTCCTTTAGTGTGAGTATCTAGGGCTTGATCTTCATCTCTTGCTAGTAAAGCCTCTCAGTTAGCTACTCTTGTTTCTTCTTGAATGCATTCTTCCCATAGATCGTCAAATTTTAGTTTCTTCATTGTGGCACGAATCGTTTGGATGAATGCATCCCAAGGTCTTGTGAGACCATTAAGGGTTTTCATGATAAGTTATTCATCATCTATAACATCTCTGATCAATTCTAGTCATTCTTTGAATTGGGATATTCTAGAGAAATATTCTTGGATTGATTCTCCATTTTGCATCCTTGTATTCTTGAGTTGAGTTCTTAGATTCATCTTCTGGTTTATGTTCTTTCCTTCAAATAGTCTGTTTAGGGAATCAAACATTTATTTCAGTGTCTTATTTGATGACACATAAGGAATCAGGTGATATTTGATTGAATCTGCAATGATTCCTTTGGCCTTGATCATGTCCTTTTGGTGCTTTTCTTTGTCTACAACATCACTGGGCTCTGACACTTATTCTTTGACAAATATTTCTAGGTCATTCTATTCAAGAATAATTCCAATCCTATACTTCTAGGAACATAAGTTTTCCAGACCTTTCATCCTGTCAACAAGCTTAGTGCTTCCAAACATCTTTTACCTAGAGCTAGGAAAATGTCCAAAAATGAAAATGCTCAAAATTAAATTCTGAACTTACCATGAGGTGTGCTTGGCTAAGGCCAGTAGCCTGGTGTGTTTGGATTTGAGAAAACCCAAATTTTGACCCTCCAAACTTGATCTGCGTATTTCTGTACTAGTTCTTATGTTTTTCTGGTACCTCTGGTACTCTGGTATTTTTGGTACTTCTGGTACTTTGTGAAACTAGGGTTTCACTTTTTGGGAAATTTAGCCACTAAATAGTTGCGCTGAGGATGCCAAAGTGATCCTTGAGGAAGGGAACACTTTTCTAGATGGTTTTAGGGCTGAAATACTTCATCAATAAAAAACCCTAATTTTCATGTATGGCAACAATGACGTTTTTCACTTTATCTTGTGAAAGATGCTCTCTTCAGCTTAGCTCTGATACCATGTTAAGGTTTAAGATATTATTAGAGTTATTTTCATTTCACTAGATAAAAATAGCATAAGATAGGATCACTGAGAAATGCACAATCACAAGAGACACATCATTTATCCTGGGAAACCCTCATGGGGGAGAAAACCCAACAAAACTTCCTTATTATAGATAGTCAATACAATGCCAAGAGATAACTCAAACAA
>ML790768.1:69957-88602 GCA_009831015.1 Picea engelmannii | reverse complement strand
CTCCTCCAACTACAACTCTGAAACTTGCTTCTCAATGAACAAGTGAGTGTGTGTCTAAATGAGGCGCTAGCCTCCTTATTTATACAACTCTGACACGTGTGGACAGAGGTGTCTCTTCACTGGCAGGGCCAACTTCTTCTTTTGGGTGGTTATAACCACCTTTAATATATTCTGGGGCCTCTTTAATATATTCTAGGGCCGACTTCTTTTTCCTATTACAATTATGTTTTGACCAATCTGCAAAAGGGGATTTGGTCTTTTACAATATGCAACATGATCAATCCACAATAGGAGATTGATCTAATGAATAATACAACAATAATAATTAGAATACACTTTGCAGTTACATTATTTCAACAAATATCACCATGTACTTCAAGTATGTATCTCATCCATGTACCCAATCATATACCTATACCATATACCAATAACATACACCAAGATAACCAACAAAATACCTCTAGCAATGCACCACACTCTCCATAAATCAAATACCATAAATCCTAGCATCAACCATGTGCCACAACTTCACTGTTATACAACCTCTACCTGTACCAATAAATTCAACAACATACCTCAACCAAAATCCCTCAAACATGAACCAATATTAAACTTTAGTAGATCTACCTCAGATAACCTCTACAACAAGCCCTAAACTTCCAATAGGGCATCCAACAGATTTACAAGGAAAACCCTCAACCAGATTCATAGATTCAACACTACACATATGAAAACCATACCTTTTTCTTCTTGTAGCGTTCTACTACGGCGGTTTTGTTGCCGCATTTATGCTGTCGTGAATTTGTTGCCGTGATTTTTTTGCCGCGATTTTTCTATCGTAATTTTTCTGCTGCACTTTTTCTGCCCTGATTTTTCTACCGTGATTTTTTAGCCGCATTTTTTCTCTATCAATAATACCTACCCAAATAACCTTTCACAAAATAGATATTCAATGATATTTAATAGGTGATAATGGGAGAGCTTTTCTCTCTTATTCATACTTCCATGTATCTTCCTCAGTGAGTTACCTTCTAACCAACTTAACCCACTTTCCTTCTTTTAGGGATAACCCACTTCTAACCACTTGTCCACTTAACTTAACCACTTTGTCCACTTAACTTAACCACTTTACATAAATAGTAATTTCTCCACTCCTAGTTGCAACTAACTTTATTATTTAATTAATTTATTTTGCAGCCACTTTGACTTATCCATAAATAGTAAACTCACCACTTCTTGTTGCAACCACTTTATTATTTAAACAATTTCTCTTTGCAACCACTTTGACTACTTTATTATTTAAATAATTTATCTTTACTCACAACTTCTTGTTGCAACTAACTATTTTATAATTATTCAATTCATAACTTCTTTTCCCTTAACTAACTTTTTGTTGCAACCACTTTATTATTTAATTTATTTCTTGGTCAACCACTTTGACTATTCAATATTCTCATCACAACTACTTTACCATAATTACCAAACTCATAACTTCTTATTGCAACTAATTTATTTTTAATTATTTTCTTAATGCAACAATTATACCCATGATTAAATCCTAGTTACCATCAATTTGACTAGTACACTTCTTCTAGGAGATTCTAGAATGATTGACTTCTTTGACCTTCTAGGGGCTTCTAGACAACTCATGAGGGTTCTCCAACTTCATATGGCCATAACTCTCTAACCATGAGAAGTTATGTGACGTTCCACATATCACCAGAAATGGCATGACATATAATATCCATATAGAATAGTCTTACCTTTAAATTCACTAATATTCATATCTCAAACAGACTCAAGTCCCTTATCCATGCCTTTGTGCTACCCGAATTCGCCACCGAATTTCTCTAAGGGCTGACATAAATCACTAAAGGTCGATATAAATCTACAATATCAATCTCCAAGGGTTGACATCAATCTACAATATCACTCTCCAAGGGTTGACATCAATCTACAATATCACTCTCCAAGGGTTGACATCAATGAAAACTAACAGCCTAGACCAACTTTCCATCAAACTAAGTCAATTGTATGACACCCATTTTATGGGATAGCTAAGGAGATCATGTCTTGAGGCCCTTAGGTTGCATATATAGAGTGTTGAGAGATTAAATGACCAACAATATCCACTTACACATACATGATCCTGCTTCGTCACCACTTTTGATCCATTGTCAGTGCGTCCACCACACTGGCTAGCTTCTGGAAGGAAAAAGGGTCTTGCTCCATATGGTACAAGTCAAGTATTGTGGCAGGTAATCACCCTAATATTTAAAGCATTTGAACATGTTGTATTTGAGATACTTTTGACTATAGAGTGTTTGCTTGGACATTATTCCTTTAATCTTGTTTCACCAAGTGGTGAGTGTCATATATTTCCTAGTGGATGGCCAACCTTTGGGAAAGGTTTGTGATTGGGGGTCCCTTGAGGGGTTATCGTACCATTCCCGACCATACTTACCACTTTCCACTCATTTAACTCCCATCATATTGTCCTCTTCTAGGTATTTTTACTTTAGTGACCCGAGAAGGAAATGTAGCTCTTTCCATCTGAAGAAGGGGCTTAAGTCCCAAAGCGATTGTTGTTGGATAAAAATATTAAATCCTATATATATACCTTCTAGCTGCTTCACCTAAGGATTCCTCGAGAAATCAATGAAATGATTCTCTGTAAGAAAAGGAGGACCTACAAGAATAAATGATTATGAATGATTAAGGGGTTAGTTGGAGGATATGAGGTCTCATCACGAGCCGACCTATCATGATCATGGGTATATAGTGGTATGAAATTACCATCATCTAGTAACCAAGCCAGTGTAGTGGATCTCAGTTACATAGTTGAGAGAAAGGGGGTCTCATCACGAGCTAACCTTCTCATTTCCACAAGATATTTTTAAGTGACACTCTCATTATCTGGACACCACACCAGGACAATGGCCTTCAACTCATTCCTTAAAAAATGAAAGAAAAAAAGAATGAGAAGAACATGGGCTTGGAAAAAGTGCATTGCAAATGAAGGTGCCACACACCCTCTACAAAGGCACCCATGGATGAGATAATACGAGCCATTGCATGTCATGAAACTCAATGACCTATGAATTCTAAACCTCTTTCTCCTCATCATCCATTACATAACCTTGAAAAGCCATCCTTGGGAGCGTCTTGTACTTGAGTGCTTTGATTTATCTAATAAGACTCCTATGACACCCCTCCCATACTTAAAACTTGGTCAATTGTATATATTTTTGAGCATTTGTTTAATTTGATGAGGTAGTCTTGATGCACATGTTTAGGTGCCTTGCTTATTAGATATGGTTTACACTTGTCATGATATATTTGACTTGATATCTTTGGAGGGTGTACCTTTTTGTTTTGCAGGAACTTTTTGGTGGATAGTTTTTGAGGAGAAATCCTAGCTTGGGCTTCCATGGGGCTTCAAGCCCACATGTTGGATGCCAAGGGATTGCATACCAAACAATAGAGACATGCCTTTGGAGGCCTAGAATAAATCTTGGATGACATGACCTATCCCTCACATGCCAAACATTTTTCCTAGGAGAGGAAAAACGTCATCTTTTGGAGGATTGAAGACCATCAAGAGAAGATTTGGATGAGTGAAAAGTGGCCTTTGGAGGCCTAGCCATGCACCTACCTACCCAATGACTTCTTCAAAGTGCCAAAATGTCCTTTAAAGGAGTGATGTCACCTTGATCTAGAGTTTCTTTTGTGTAAAAGTGAATTTTAAGTGATTTTTTAAATATTATTTTGTTGCAAGAGGTAAGATAAGGGTTATGGACCCCTTATCTTATGTTTTACCCTTGCTAATGTGGACAAACTATGTGAAATACAAATTGTATAAATATAGATCAAGAAATCTCATTTTGAATCATAACTCTTCCATTGTGAAGAACTATGGACTTAAATTTTCACTACCCTTGAAGTTTTTTGTTCTCTTGTGCTATGGTATGGTGTTTCTTTGGTTGTGGACTTGATGATGATGATGTTCTAGCTCTTGGAGGTGAATTTCTAGCTATTGTGGTGGTTTATCTCGGCATGATATGGTTTATCAAGTTGCTATTGGATTGGTAAGATACTTTTACTTGTTGCTATCATTTGTAATTCAATATCAAGGTTGATTTTTCTAAGGCTAAGTAGGAAGTATAAGTGCATACACCCCTACTTTAGCTCCACCATAATTTCAAGCATAGAATTATTTGTTTTGCAATGGTTTTCTAAGGAAATATAAGTACACACGCCCCTTAGTTTTAAACCATATCTAGGTTACTTGCCTTGGGAAATAAGATAATTTATACCCCCAAGGATATAGTAGCTCTATCTCTTTTATTTTGACCCCATTAACCCATAATCAAAGGCACTAGTCGTTGCATTGGTGAAATAAAATGTTGCATTGGTAAACGTGAAAAGTTGTAGTTTTGAAGTTCTCTCACTTGGACATTGTTCCTTGAGACCTAGGATATATTGACTCATTGAGGCATCCTATTTCACCCACTAAAACTTGCTTCTGTTACAAAACTAACCTACATCCATTAGGGCTGCATAAATCTAACTCTCTAACCCTAGATAACTCCTAAACTAACCGTAGGAATTGGCTATAACTTTGCCCTAACAAACTACTAACCCTAGCACACATTTTGAGCTAGTTTAAATTGATTTTCATTGGCTGATTTTTCTATTATAAGGATTGGTTTGCTACAACCATAAGGCTAATAAATATCACCATAGTAATATTTTTATGACAACCTTGCTTTTATGCTAAAGTCTTTCTCTATTATTGTTGATTTAAACTAGTGTTTACTAGCTTATCTCTTGCTTATTCAATTGGACTTTTAGCACTTATTTTGCAGCCCTTATTATATTTTATATTCTTATATACATCACTGATTATTTATGCAATAAGGTACAACAAAATTAATTTTCTTGTCCACCTAACATATTACAAGCATACTTGGTTTTCATTGTGTCTCGGGTAGGTATTATTCTCTCAGCAGGTCACTCGAAGCATTGGCAACCCTAAACCTTTCCCAAGAATCTTTTCCAAGTTCCTTCTACGATTTAGAATTAAAATTTAGCGGCATCCGTTTGTTCATCTCTTTTTCCATCTCAATCCCCCCTAGGGTAACCAGGATTCCCCCCTTGAGGTGACTACCTCACCTCTAAATTGATGGGAACACCTACCTAAGGTGACAATGGTTAAGTTCTCTCAAAGTTGTCACCATTTTTGTGGTTTTCTCAGGCTTTTCCCAACCTACAACTTGTGCGATAACATAAAGTATTGTAGCTTCTTATGGATGATATATTTTTGGATCTTTTCCTTTGGAGTTTTCTTCTCATTTGGCTTTTCCTTTTACTTGAGAAGCCACTATTCTACTTGATTGTTCTCCTCTTATGATTCTACTTGTAAATGGATTAGTGGATGGGGTGGCTCTTATTACACTGTGAGTTGGAATTGATGAAGTGGTGGGTGGATTGATGGATGGAGAAGTTCTTCCTATTCCACTAGTAAATATACCTCTAGGATCACTTCATATATTAATGCATTCTATATTATCATGATATGAATTTGGTGAAAGAGAGACTCACTATAGATATACTTATAGTTAATGTGTAATTTCTTAGCTCTCATCTTACCATTTCTCTTTCCCTACATCCATTGTTGTATGCATTTAAATTAATAATAAAAAGTTATTGATTCTTTTTAGCACTTCCCTGGAAATGAGGCCAAAAATGACAGGAAAATTGTATCCTTGATAATTTATGTTTCATTTACAAATCAACCCAAAGTTACTATTTACTTATGAAGTGTTGCGAACAATATATGAAAGAATAGTCCCTTTATAGTGTCTAATATGTGTATTATGTGTATTGGCCTGGAATGCAAGAAGATGTAGCTTGATATATTAGAGGATGCATAATTTGTTGTACCAACAAGCCTAGTAATAGAAAACAAGGTCTATACCACTCCTTACTGATAAAGCAATTGAAAGTAACTTTTTTTTTGTATAGTAAAAGTGATACTCAATATGAGGGAAATGTGTAATTCCTTACATGCTCAACATGTAATTCTTCACACACACACACACACAAAGAACCAAAATTGATGGTCAATTGGGTTTGGCTTGAGTGGTTGGGAGGAATGATTGTTATCCTCCCCACCAAGTTCAATTCCCATAAGTGACATGTTCAAATCATATATTGTTGTAATGGCTTCCAACAATATATAAGGGTGTGTTCAATAACTATATTTAACTTAAACAATATAGTTAAATATATCTGTTATACTTAATATTTTTGTAATACGTGCATGCAATATTTTGGATTTACGTAATTAATATAATCCATCAATTTAAATAATACTTAACTTAAACAACATAGTAAAAAATATCAATTATATTTATCCTTATTCTTAAGAAATATATACAATGTTTTAAAAAAATGGCATATATATCATAAAATCTAAATTTTTTAGTACCATACATAGTAATCAAAGAATAAATTATGTACATTATTATTTTATAAAATTTAAACAATATTATATTTGTCTTACTTGATGGAGCTTTGTAACAATGCGTTCTACATGCATGATTTCTTTGAGTACTTATTGATGCATTGATCTCATTTATAACACACTACAAGGAAAAGACCCTCTAGTTGAGGTTTTTGTGGACGCCCCTATTAAAATATCACAAAAATCTATTGATAGTGGAGGATACTAGCGGAGGAAAGAAGGCGAGGGTTTTAGCATATGTTTTTGTACATTACATTTATAAATATATAACAGACCGGTGCATTTTATACAACTGATGCATCAGTGCCCACAAAACTAACGTATCGTAGTAGGGTTATTTCAAACAAAAAAAATACTCCAGTGCGGTACAAAAATAATGACACACCGGGGTGTACAATTTCTCTAAAACATTGTGCACCGTTGCAGTGTTTATTTTGAAGTTTTTATATATGATGGTGCAATACCTAACAAATTGCACTAGTGTGGATGGTTTCTCCCAAACAATGGTGCACCTTGGTAAGGTTTTCAAAAAAATACTTCGGTGCGCTACATAAATAACGACGCACTGGTGCGACTAGTTATTTAGCGCACCATAAAGGGGTTAAATTAAAAAATATTACCATCCATATTCCTAATCATGCAGAGATGTCAATCAAGAGAGAATAAAAAACAATAGGACTAGAGGGTTGACCTATATAATGTTGTACAATATTGGGAGGTGAGGGAGAGGGATAGGGATTTGTTTCCTAGGTGTTTCTATGATTTTTTTTTTTTTTCTTCATTTCAGTTGTAAAGACTTGAGTCTAAAGTATAGGAATTTCAACTATAAAGAATTGAGTCTAAAGTATAGGAATTTCAGTTGTAAAGAATTGAGTCTAAAGTATGGGTGGTCTCTCAAAATTCTAATCTATAATCATTTGAAGCATGTTGTAGAATTAAGTATTTGGTGAACTCCCAACTAACGGGTTGTCTAGCAAAATTCTAATCTATATTAGTTGCTAATTCATAATTGTGTGTGATTATGATGAAAATTTGAGTTCTTATGACCATGATATCCACGATGGGAATCTTTCTCCATGGGTACCTACTACCGTCTGGAATGCCCTTCCCATATCACCATCATGATCGCCAATGATTATAACCTTGTTTGATCTCGCTGTCAATGATCATAACCAACTTGCATGATTGACAATGATCATAACTTACATGATCTCACTGTCAATGATCATAACTTGCGTGATCTTGTCATCAATGATCATAAACTGCGAGGTCTCGCTGTCAATGATCATAACCTGCATGATATCACCATCAATGATCATAACCTACGTGATCTCACCATAAATTTTCATAATCGTGATCTCACCATCAATGATCATAACCGTCTCTCAAAATCCTAAACTATAATCATTGTCTGTTTATAATATATTTGGGAGTTCACCAAATCCTTGAGTCTACAACATGATCAGTCTAGAAAATTTCTAATCTATATTACTGGAAAATAAAAATTTTGATAAATTTTAAAGAAGAGCGATGCGTATATTTAAAAGACAACGCACTAGTGAGTCTATAACACACAAATGCACCAAGGTGTTGCATCAATAACCACACCGTGACATGATTAAATAAAACAAATATGCACCATCGTAGGATTATTTCAAAAAATATACTCCGGTGTGCTCTGTGGTATTCTGACACACCAATAAACAAACATGCTCTTTTGGGATGCACTATGGTAGGGTTATTTAAAAAAAAATATCATTCGATGCGCTTGTTAAACCCAGACACACCAGTGCCGCTAATACTAGAGCGCACCATGACATGGTTAAACAAAAACATTTAGGCACCATTGTAGGATTATTTCAAAAAATATATTCCAGTGCACTTTGTAGTATACTGACACATAGGGGGGAAATGTTGCTCCAAAGGGAGAACCATGTTAGGGTTATTTGAAAAACAATAACCAGTGCCCTATGTAACACAGGACACAACGATGCATCAAACAATATATACATTGATGCACTTGATAGTAACCGGACGCATGGTTCACACCGTGTTTGGGTTATTTGTAAAAAATTATTATCTGGTGCACTACGCAAATATTGTAGTATTGTTGCATTCCGTCATCGAGTGCACTAGAACAAGTTCTAATAAAATAAAATTTATCGATCATAAAATTCATTTTTACCATTTTCAGTGTTGTAGAGCTCAAAAGCACCGGTGCCACTTTTTCCTCTATGAAGTGCCCTGTCGTCAGTGTTTCCCTTGCTTTCCTTCCTTCCGTGTGTTGTTATGTGCGTGCCTTTCAATTTTTTCCAAATGATGGGAATTTTTTTTTTTTACTATGTGCCAACCATGCCTCCACGATGAAAAAAATTCTAGGCAATATCTTCATTTCTTTATAACTTAAGTTTTCAGTGGATTAACATTTAAAATTGAGTTAATTTTTCGCTGTTTAATATTTTTTTTTCTGTGTTGTGTGTTCGAGACGCTCGGTTCACACTGTGGTCGATGCCCCTTGTAAATTTATAGGGTGCATTGCAAAATAATGATAAATTATTTGGTGGTGTGTAGGTAAAGAGGAATGCATCGGTGCGTCCATTTATCGACACACATGTTGGCACAAAGGAAGACCCAGGGTTCAGCTCCAAGAGCGCACCAAGAAGACCTAACTACTAGCCCTTTCGGCTACACCTGCAAAGCAGATGAAGTCTCACCCGAAGCATCTATGGGGGGGTTGCAGGACATAGATGTCTACAACGAAGGGAATGAACAAGTGGATCCAACACTAGAACAATACATCATGCATATATCACTTATCAACTTGGATCTACTCTGCACATCTACTTATTAGATCTAACATAGTAATGCAATCATAGTATACCAATGATAGAGACAGAATACCAATCACACATAACACAAAATATACGTGGTTCACCCTCTCTCTCTAGGGATACATCCACAGAACTGTGCTTTATAATGTATTCAGATGAAGCATACAGTTCTTATCTGTGCTCTTATTTAGCAGATCTTCTCTCTTCTCCTCTCTTTATCTCCCCTCCCTATGCACCCAACTGCATGGTTGATCTTCGCACCCAACTGAAGATATTACAATACCAGAAGGCTCTCACACTTAGCACTTCTCTCTTACACAACAATAGTCTCTCATTACATGCCAACAACAACGAATGAAAAACAAATAGATCAAACCTTCTTCCTTAATTTAGGTTCTTATTTAGACATTAAAATCACTCACCGACATCCTTAGGTCGAAACCTAGGTGTCCAAAACCCTAGATACCAAAACCCTAGGTGTCTGAAAACCTAGGTCAACTTGACCCGTATTTTCAGAGCTTCGCCAGCCTGTCTTTCCTTCCTTCTCGTGCAGTGCTCCAAATCATCTAATGGTGGCTTTTTATTCTTGTTGAGTTTTCCATGATCCTTCTTTCTTTCTTATCTGTCATCCTCGATATCCTCATCCAATGTCTTACTTCGCTCCGTCTTTTCTACTTGTTTTCCCATTTCACCCCAGTATCATTCACTGTGTCTTCCGCAGAGTTTGCATTCTCCCTTTTATTCCTTGATCTTCATGTACTTACATAACCAAGGGTCAATAGGGCCCCAACACTCACCTATGACTCGTCCTGAGGCACTTCAGATCTCATCTTCCTGTTTTACTTCGACTTCAGACTACACAGTGCAACCTCTGCTTTCTGTTCGATGCCTCATCTCCTTCCTTGTGCAGACTGTATTTTTTCTGTCTGGTACCCATTTTCAATTGCACAAAGTACCTAGACCCTTTTCCTTTTGTATTTACTTATATCTTTGGGAAAATTGGTTGTCATAATACAATTTCAACTGGCTCCCATTCACTAATCCTTCCTTCCATTCTCCCTTCAGCTCCTCCTTCTGTAACATAAGTGACCTCATATGGTCCGAGCAAATGTGTTCTGAACTTCCCAGGATTCTTGATGAACTTACTGTCATATACCAGTACTAGATCACCTTATCTAAAAGCCTTCTTCTTGATGTGCCTTTCATGGTAGGCATTCTCTCTCTCCTTCTGTACCTGCTGATGAAATCTTGTAACAAATCTGTCTTTTTCCAATTCAACCAACTGTGTAACCCTCTCTTGAACAATGCTAGTATCATCCATATCTGTAAAGGAAACAATTCTTAATCTTGGTACCAGGAATTCCATTGGGACAACAACTTTGAGCCCATACACCAACTTGAAAGGAGTGTGCATTGTTAGTTTCTTACAGGTGGTTCTATAGGTCCAAAGTACTATTGGTACTCTTAAATCCAAATCATCCCAGTTCACACTGCAAATATTCATCAGTGATGTCTCCAAGATCTTGTTGAATGATTCAATTGTCTCATTTTCTTGAGGATGGTGAGGCGTTCTCTTCTTATGGTGGACTGCAAATTCCTCAGTCAGTGCTTCAACAATTTTATTTATGAAATGTGTTCCTTGATCACTCATAAGGATCTTTGGGCATCCAAACCTGGTTATGATGTCCTCAAATATGAAGCACGCAACTGTAGTTGCACTACAGTCCTTAACTGCTCTTGCTTCAGCCTATCTGGTAAAGTATTATGTCACAGTAATGATGTACCTTGCTCCCGTGTTCTTTCCTGGGGGGTTTATAGGTCCCACGAAATCAATGGCCCATTTTTCAAATGCTTGTAGGGTCAACTATGGTGCTAATGGAATTTCATCTCTTCTAGACGGTTTTCCAACTCTTTGGCATACGTCGCAGGCTCTGGAATAGTCTTTGGCATCTCCGTGTAAGGTAGGCCACCAAAGGCCAGCTCTAATAATCTTCTGCGCAGTTTCTTTACCTGCATAATGTCCTCCTACGATGCCTTCATGAGCTTCGACAAGGATCAATGGTCGCTCTTCCTCTATAACACACCTTCTCAATATCTCGTTAGGTCCCATCTTGTATAGATGTCCAACTATAAGTGAGAAGTCTGCAATGCACACTACTAGTTGTTTTTTCTGAGGAATCATATACTCACTAGGTGACATTCCCGTTGATAGGAACTAGATGATTTCTGCGAAGTGGTCATCAATATTTCTAATGGCTAGAAGCTATGCATCCGAAAATGCATCCTCCAAACTGGTCGGCTCTTCACCATGTTCCAACCTTGACAAGTGGTCAGGGCCTTTGTTCATTCTTCCTGGTTTTTCTATGATTTCAAAGTCATATTCCTGAAGTAGCAGAAGCCATCTACATATTCTTCCCCCCAACACTGGCTTGTTGACTAGGTATTTCAAGGTGGAGTGATCAATAAACATTTTAAAGTGTCGTCCCAACAAGTAGTGGTGAAATTTCTATAGTGCATACACCATGGATAACCCTTCTCGCTCAGTAGTGGTGTAGTTGATCTCTACAGTTGATAGCTTCTTGCTACAAAAATCTAATGGATGATCAATATATCCTTCACTAGGTTGTGCTAACACTACTCCTAAGGAAATGGAAGATGCATCCACATGTACATGAAATTCCTTGCTCCAATCTGGAAAGACGAGAATAGGTGCAGTGACCATTTTCTATTTCAGTGTGTCGAAGCTATGTTGGCATTCTGCTATCCAACTAAACTAACAATATTTCTTCAAAATCTTCTCCATGGGTGCTATAATCTAGGCATATCCCTTAATGAACTTCCTGTAGTATCATGTGTGTCCCAGTGCAGTGCGTAGCTGTTTGACTGAAGTTGGAGGGGGTAAATCAACTATAATGGAAATTTTAGATGGATCTACTATCAATTCCTGCTTGCATACAATATATCCTAAAAACACTCAAAATGGTGAAAATAAGATGCATTTCTTCAGGTTTAAGGAAATTTGAAACTGCCTGCATTTATTCAACATTAGCCTTAGACATTCAATATGATTTTTCAATAAACTAAAAACAGTCCAATCATCAAAATATTCTTCTAGAAATTTATGAAAAAAATCCTTGAATGCTTCGACCACCACCCTGGAAAAGATGGTTGGGGTATTCTTCAATCCAAATAGAATCACTTTATATTGGTAGGATCCCCATTCTGTTGCAAATGTGGTCTTGTGGCTATCTTCCTTGGAAATCCGGATCTAATGGTATCCTAAAAATCCATCTGTAAAAGAATATACCTCTTGGCCTCCCACATTATCTAACACTTTGTCGGTGAATGGCGTAGGGACGGGGTCATGCAAACAGGCATCATTCAAGTTCCTAAGATCTACACAGATCCTGATCTCTCCTATCTTTTTGTCTTGCACCACTATAGGGCTAATCCATTCTGACTCTTTGACAGGTTCTATAATCCCTGCTTCCAACATTTTGTCGAGATCAATCTTCACTTTGTCCTTATATTTAGGGTTCAATCTGTGGGGTCTCTGTTTGACTGGTCTTGCATTTGGTTTTAGAGGGATCCTCATCTCTCCCATAGGACCTTTTAATGCCTTTCATATCAGTGAAATTGCTTGGAAACAAATCATGATACTCGTGCAGTAGTTTTGTAATCTTGTCAATGGTAGCAACATCTCAATAGTCTCAAACATTAGCAAGCTTCGGGGTCTGTTATGTTCCAATATTGACCTTATTAATCTTGATTGTCTATCCAATGAATGGTAAATTGACTTCTGGTCCTTCCACATCTCTCTGGCCTTCTGTTTCTGTGATGTTCACCTTCCTCGGATCATCGTCTTCATCAACATTGATGTTGTAACAGCCTTGATATTTCTGGAGAGGCGCAGTCCATTCATCCTCTTCTTGTTATAAAGGAAGGCTATATGCCTCCTAGAATACTTTCTGTCTCACAATCTATAATGCTTGATCTACTGAAGAGTATTGAATTTCAAATAAGAAGGTGGTTATAAAATTATGAATCATACCTTTCCAATCTGTAGTGATGAGGCGCAGCTCTGCTTGAAGGTACCAGTTGATAGGTGTCGTGTCCAGCGTGCTGATGAATTTTTGTGCCCATTGTTCTTGAGGAAAATTTCTCCAGGCTTTCTTGCAACTTCACACATGGTCCTTTGGGTAGCTTCGACCTATGTACCGAACTTTGTAGCCTTCCACTTGTGCTGAGAATCGCGCTGTCATCAAGGTATGACATTGTACCCAGTCTTCAATGTTGTTTTTGTGTGTCCCCGACCATCTTGATGGGGTTTCTTTCAAGGCCTCATCCATATCCAACAATCTTTGTGGTATTGGTACACTTTCCTCAAAGTCTGACAGGAAGGTTTCTAAAGGATTTAGACCATCAAAGGTGGGTAAGTTACTTTTGTGCCGATCCAATGAACTTCTCTGGTTAATCTAGAACATCTTCTTGTAGATACTTCGTACATATTATTCTTCCAGTTCTCTTGTGCTTCTTCTAAGTATGATGAACATGCGTTGTCACTTCGCCAACTTAAGTTTCCATCGGTCGTAGGAATAATGTAACCCTGCTATCTGGTTGTTAATTTGTATATGTTTTCTAGTTCATATGCGTGGTCTTGTTCTTTGATAGGTTTTGTATATCGCTGACCTGCATTTGGATCTAAAGGTGAAATGACCCTAAGGCCATCTCTTTCAAAATTAATACATCTTTTCTTTAAATCAACCATAGTGGAGTTATTGAAAGCCCAATCAATTCCTAACAATGAAGGGTAAGGAAAGTTGTCATCAAGTATCTCAATTACCTCAAAATCTACAAACGTTCTTACTTCGTCGATGTCCACAGGCACATGTTCCAATCATCCAAAGGGGTTGACAACTTGTTGATTAGCCATATTGAGCCTAATAGGGGAATATATTAACTTCATTTTTACCATCAGTGCCCAAGTTTTCTTCGTCATGACATTGACCTTCGACCCTAAGTCAAGGACCACATAGTCTATATCATATTCACCTATTTGAGCATTCAAATGTAATTCCTTGTTTGTACTTCTCTTCTTAGAGATCTGGTGTACTTCCCTGTTCAGTAAGGGGTCTATCTTTCCTAGTTCATACTGTTTGATTAAACTTTGTAGCTCTTGTACAATGCTTTCATCCTGAATCAACTTAATACAAGTATATAAAAATTCCATGAGCTTGCTTACCTATTTTCCTTCTCTTGGCGAAGCAGACTGATGAAATGCCTGAGGCATTCCATATTCTCTTACTTCTGGCCGTATATTTGATGAAGAGCCTTGATCTGATTTGAACTCTTTTCTTGCCTCCTCAAATATTTGTCTTTATTTCTTTGCATCAAAGGTTTGGGTATTCTCTACAGCTTTCCTGATTCCTGATTCTTCTGTAGTCTTTCCTTGGATCAGTCTGTCTTCTCCTGTAACAATGCCTCCTCTAGTGATAACAATGACTCTGGGATATTCCTCACAAGATTCAACATATATTAATTTCACTTTCGAGTTCCGTTGAGGTCCTTGTTTCTCCTGAAGCTTAGCTAGAAACATAGGACAATCTTCTATAACATGTTCAAACGAGCTACAGTAGCTGCAAGTAGTACAAGGGTTCTGGAAATCCCTTGTGAGGTGTCCTAGTTGTGCACAATTATAAAAAATTATCTGTCCTCGACCTCGACCCATTCCTCCTCCTTGGCCTCTTCCTATAAATCCACCGTGAGGATTGAAGTTTCCTCTTCCAGGGGAGTTATACTGCGTAGTGTTTCCTTCTTATTGTACTTCTCCTTGAATATTGTATATGTCTCTTGACCTTTCATGCATGAGATCGTAAGACCTACAATCTCTATCATCATGCCCCATGGACTTACAAAACGTGCAATACAAATTTGTGGGTGTTTGAACATACTTTTTCATGTAATAGCACTCACTCGGGTGATGTCTATTTCTGCATACCTTGCACCAGGGTAAGGTGAATTTCTTCAGAGGGCTCAGAGCTCCATAATCCAAGTATTCATTGAATAGGGGACATTGTTCCTTGTCATGGTATTCTGATATGCACTTGACACACCAAATGTCTTCTCTCTTATCTTTTCCCTTGTATTTCTTCATATCTTCGACCTGCAAAGACAAACTAGTTAGCTGACTCAAGAACTGACTCATACCTGAGTTGGATTCTCCCATAGGGGATGATTCTAGTTTCATGGCGATCTCCAATGCCTTAGAATATGAATAAATATTCTATTGCATTAGAGGAAATCTGATGTGTGGTAAGAGGGAAGCAATGAACCATTCTTTGTTCTGCTCATCTGGGATCTAAAAAGTCAATCGGCCTATTAAGGTTTTGAATCTCTAATCGAATTCCCAAACCAGTTTGGCTACCTTTTTCTTGATCTCTTTCAGATCTGTAATACATTGTGACTTCGACTTGGGTTTCTTGAACTCTGCAATCAACACATTCTTAATATGATTCAGTGGCTTAGGTTGTGCAAGTCCTTGGACAAGCTTCATGTACCAGCTCAATGCGAGATCCCTTAGAGTGGTACTAAACTGGGTCCTTTTGACAGCTTCATCAGTGACACTTTTAGTATTCCATATGGCTTCATATAAGAACCAGTGTTGATCAGGATCTTTAGATCCATCTCCCATAAAAATAGGAAGCCTCATCTCATCTGCCATAGATATTCCTAGGGTTCATGACTGAGTATGTGGTGGACTACTAGTGATAGTGCTCTGAATACTTTGGTAGATGGGATTACTCTGATTGCTTAATACTACTGAATCAACAGGATGGATAATAGTACTTACTTCAACAGTTTGCGTAGTTTCTGAAGTTTCAGGTTCTTTTTGGTGAAGCTCTTCAACTTTTCCTTCTTCTACCCTAGCGGGTTCTGAATTCTCTTCGTCCATCAGATATGCCTCTTCTCCACTATAGAAACCCTTGTCCCCGTAGTTATCCTTGAACATGTTCGCAAGGTGAACTTCTTTGAACACTCTCCCACTGCACGTATGTCTAGCTTCTGTGTCCCTGTTGCTGTCCAAATTCTTGAACATTAGATTTTCTAGATCCGACCAACCTACTGTATCTTCAATATGTTATTTTCATGCAATAACATCTTGAGTTTCAACTTCAGGAATTGTAAAAATTTCCCTCTGGGTCCCTTGAAGAAATGTCTCTCATCTTGGCTAAATGACTCTACTCTGTCAACAACAAAATCGGTGATGTACCCTCCAATGGTGCTATCAAACCAGTGATCTACTACTCATGATACTACATTATCAGTTCTCTTGAACTTCTTGATCAACTCAGACATCCAAACCACAAGAGGTCTAGATTGGATCTCAAACTGGGTATCTGCTAACCTAACTAACCACTCATATAGCTCCTGATGGATTCCCCCAAAGAAAATCTCGTGTATATCAGTAAATATATATTTCTCCAACCAATCCTCTGTACTAAATTTAGGGCTCTTAATATGGGCTTCAACAAAGTTCTTTTCTTGATCCTCTATCCAATTTTGAGTCTTTGTTCTTGATGGAAACCACCTTGACATTCCCTCAAGAAGATTCCTGTCCCAACAACAGAACCATTTGTTGGCACAGGGGCAGACCCAGGGTTCAACTCCAAGAGCGCACCAACAAGCCCTAACTACTAGCCCTTTCGACTACACTTGTGAAGCAGATGCAGTCTCACCTGAAGAAGCTATGGGGGGGTTGCAAGACATATATGTCTACAACCAAGGGAACAAACAAGTGGATCCAACACTAGAACAATACATCATGCATATATCACTTATCAGCTTGGATATACTCTGCACATCTAATTATTAGATCTAACATAGTAATGCAATCGCAGTATATCAATGACAGAGACAAAATACCAATCACACACAACACAAAATATACATGGTTCACCCTCTCTCTCTAGGGATACGTCCACATAACTGTGCTTTATAATGTATTAATATGAAGAATACAATTCTTGTCTGCACTCTTAGGTAGAAGATCTTCTCTCTTTCTATCCCCTCCCTACGCACCCAGTTGTAGGGTTGATCTTCACACCCAGCTGAAGATCTTACAATACCAAAAGGCTCTCACACTTAGCACTTCTCTCTTACACAACAATAATCTCTCATTACATACCAACAACAACGAATGAACAACAACTAGATCGAATCTCCTTCCTTGATGTAGGTTCTTATTTATACATTACAATCACTCACTGACATCCTTAGGTCGAAACCTAGGTGTCCAAAACCCTAGATACCAAAACCCTAAGTGTCTAAAACCCTAGGTCAACTTGACCCATATTTTCAGGGCTTCTCCAGCCTGTCTTTCCTTCCTTCTCATGTGGTTCTCCATGTTACACGTCAAAATTTCTCAGCTGGATAAGTGTCGCATTGTCCCTCTCAATTGTCGTAAGTGTCGCATCTCCCCTACAACTTTCACAAGTGTCGCAAGTTGGTCACTAGTGTCGCAAAGGATGTTCAGACATACTTCCATGTCAACGACACTAAAGGGGCACTTATAACATCTCACATGACTGTTTTGAAGGAGGAGAACTGATCTACTGAAGTCAAACAACCTTTTTCCATCTGAAAGCACCCAAAAAACTGAGTTTTGGAGAGGAGCGCTCCCCCTTACACTATCTCGGAGCACCGACGCTCCCCAATACACTATCAGGGAGCGTTATAACGCTCCCCTGGCCCTTTTAAGGGAGTGCTATAGATTTTGAAAGTGCTGGCGCCCCCTAAAGCTTACTAGGGAGCGCTACAACGCTCTGATGGCCCTTTTGAGGGAGCGCTACCTATTCTGGGAAGTTGTTAAGCTGTTGAGATGAATGGGGGAAGCATCTTTTCATTCTTGGAAGGCAGTTGGATTCGAATCCCTAGTCCAGCCATGATCTTAGGGCAGGTCCTCAACTAAAGGAGGAAAATCCTCACCTTCCCCAAGGATATCTCAAGATTGTTGAGCCTCTCCAAGGCTATATCAGCAAGCTTTCTAATGGTGAAAGGGGGATGGAAAAGAGAGAATTACACCAAACTTATGATCTCATAAGTGGTGTTGGAGCTGATTGGAAATGAGGAAGAATTGAATATGTGAAACTTATGATCTTGGAGGAAACTTATAGTCAGCCAAAGGAGAGTGATCAGTGAAGCTGTTGTTATCCAGGTTGTGGATCTTTCAGGCAAGGGTTAGACGAAGAGGACTTGACGAAGCTGTCGCATTCGCATCTACGATTG
>ML790768.1:38195-63467 GCA_009831015.1 Picea engelmannii | reverse complement strand
CTTGGAGGAAACTTACAGTCAGCCAAAGGAGAGTGATCAGTGAAGCTGCTGTTATCCAGGTTGTGGATCTTTCAGGCAAGGGTTAGACGAAGAGGACTTGACGAAGCTGTCACATTCGCATCTACGATTGTAAGTACTGCTGTTGTTATTCTCATTAATATGACACGCTTGGCCTGTTTCTTTCTAGTTTGTGTCTAATGTTACATGAAATTATCATTTAGTGATAGATCTGTTTTCAAGCTAATGTCAATAGAGTAGGAAGTAGTCATATTTTGTTTTGTCCACAACTCTCAGCGAGGAGCAAAGGATTGGAGCGCAACTCGGAGCGTGCAGGGACAAACATCGATTAAAAGGTACTTCTATTATCCTCCCTTCTCATGCATTAGTTTAGATAGATTTGAAAGGAAGTCAGTGTCCATGATAAGCATTTTTCTGTCTAGGGTTAAGGTCAAGCTCTAGAGGTCGATCTACTTGTCCGTAGGCAGATTTTCCTACAACACTCCAAAGAATATAATGGTGGCTTTTTCTTCTTGTTGAGTTCTCCATGATCCTTCTTTCTTTCTTATCTGTCATCCCCGATCTCCTCGTCCAATGACTTACATTGCTCCATATTTTCTACTCTTTTTCCCACTTCGCCCTAGTATCAGTCACTGTGTCTTCCACGAAGTTCACATTCTCCTTTTTCTTCCTTGATCTTTGTGTACTTCCATAACCAAGGGACAAAAACACCACATAAACTTATTTAGCTATTCAGCGACACGTCTTGGTACCTCTAATGCACTGGTCCGTTATGGTATGTGACACACTGTGCAAATCAACTATATTATTTTTCATGGTGTGTTAGTAAGTGTGCACATCGGTGCATTCATTTTTACAAACACACCGTTTTAGAAAAAATAGAATTTTGTCGTGGTGCAGTGTGTAAACTCTCCATGTGCATTGTTAGCGATGCCCAAATTAATTAGATACAAAATTGAAAAGTTCTGTACTCATCAATTTTAAAAAATTGGTGGGGCGGTACGTCGTCGTTATCGAAACTCACAGGTGCATTTAAGGAATGTGTACACACTGCATTAAATAATTAAAAAAAAATGTTTTATGGTGTGATAGGATTTTAATTTGTTTTTATTTTAAGCGGTGTGTAGGTTAGTTGTAATGCACTGGCGGGGTGGTGCGTCAATGTTAAAAAATTGGTGGCTGGTGCGTCTCCATTACTTAAACACATCGGGGCATATAAGGAACATATGTTTTACGGTGCGTAAGGATTTTAATTTGTTTTTATTTTAAGCGATGCGTAGGATACTGTAACACACTGGGGCGTGGGTTTACCTGACCACATCGGTGTGGAGGTTTATACAACACACTGCATAAAATAATATAAGTTTTTTTATTTGGTGCGTTAGTTTTTACTTGCACATCATAGGAAACACTCACAATTTATAAAAGCACCGTGGGCGGTGCTTGACTATTTTTTAGGCATACCGATTATGACATTTCCTTATTTTTTGAAGGAAGTTATTTTTCCATATTTATAAAAAAATTCTCATTTAGTAGATTTTTTTTGCGTTTTATGTATGAGTGAGGTTGATGTATTTTATATGTTCATCATGCAAAGATGTGAGTGGAGAGAGAAACAATAAAAATAGGAGCAGATGGTGGACCTGTACAATGTTGTATGGGAATGTGAGGTGAGGGAGAGGGAGAGGGAGAGGGAGAGGGATTTATACCCTCACCCTATTACTACAACCACTCATGCTATCTTGAGGAATGTGGGCCTCCTTAAGTAATATGACAAGGCAACATCCCTTAAGGGGCACTCCAGGTTGTTGGTGCATCAAATTCGTCGATGGGATGTCCATTGGCAAGATTTCCATGTGGGTCTGGATCAGTGGTACCATCCCAATGAGGAGGATATTTACTTTATCACTGGGCTATCCAAGAGAGGGGATGATTTTCCCCAATTCCTATATGTGCCAGTAGGTGTTGCAACTGAGAGTAAACTCATGTACTCTCAACGATATATTGGGGTTGATGTACTATCACCAACTGATTTTTAGGTGTTTAATGGACAACTTCGGATCACCTCTTTCGATGCAGAGGAGGTTAGGTGCCTCTTACTATTAGTGACCACCATAACACACTTTACCAATGATGGGAAGAGAATTAGTTGAACTCTTTTGTATTATGTTGATTTGTTTGTACAAAGTCCACGGTGTATCAAATGGTCTACCATTTTTTTGCATAGTTTTGTATAACGCTAGACATATGTCATGCTATGATAGGTTGGAGGTCAAACTTCCATTTTTCCTTAGAGTTGTTTTCCTTATTTTTGAGAGGTTTCTAGAGATGAGGCAAACTTTTTTCTGTCATCCTTATAAGACGAGGACTCATGTGTGGATGCACATGTGGGGGAAGATGATGCCCAAGAGGGTCCAATCAGAGTTTCTAGCTAGGATTTCCCCATATGCACTGGGGCTACTAGGCAGTGAGACGAATCACATGTTCATCATGGTGTCATGTCCTTACACAGGTTTGGATTAGTGAGGATGTCTGAACATCCTCTTCACACCAGATGAGCCACCATATGATAGAGGTAATATTAGTGTTTTGTTTAAATTAACATAATTTCATTTTATTGTCTTACTTAATTAGAATAAAATTAATTCTAACACGTTCTTTAACTTGTTTTATTAAAAAATTTAATGAGACTCTGTAATTGTTGTTGTGTACTACATCATTTGCAGATATTGGCACTTTTATTGGGGACATGCCTCCTCCCCCAATAGATGACACTGAGGATATGATGTATGAGGCCACGATGGGTCAGGGTCCTCGGGTGCATATACCCAACGACATGCACTGTAGGTTAGATACACGATTCAGGTTGGAGTTGGGAGACCAAATCTGTGCAATTCTGACTGAGGTGGGAGTCTTCCCTGTGCTGATGCGAGACATCATGGTAGATCCTATGTTCTTAGAGATTTAGAGGGAGTTTCCACGTGATTTTATTCCTCTTATGTATAATATTGTCGGAGCTACCATGATACTAGCAACAAGGATGGCTCTCAATGACAGACACAACTTACCTTCCAGTACAAATCGTTCATCCAATACCCCATCGATTGATGAGTGTGGCCTTGATCCCTCTCCACATCCTCCTCCTCTTCCTTCACCTCACCAGATCATGAGAAGGTAGCACACATTCCTCCTCCTTGTATTTCACCTCACCTAGATGAGCTTGCATGACCTATTCCTCATCCTCCTCTTTCACCTCACCTAGATGAGTAGGCATGGCCTAATCCTCCACCGCTTATTTCTGGTCAGATATTTGACCAGCCACTTCCTCCTGACCATCCATCATCTTCTACTATAGACCAGGCCTCCACTACTATTATAGATATGCATATTATCCTATCGGTTAGACCAGATATGTTATAGCAGTTATTTGACTTGTTCATGATATATATATGTATGGTGCATTTTTTCTGTTCATGTTGATGTACTTAGTTTATATGTTGATGTTGATGTGTATGTTGTTAGGTTATGTTATATATGTTTGTTAAATGTGCTTGATAAATGTGTGTGTTATAACAATGTTCATTAGATGTGCATTTTTCCTGTTGATCATGATTATGTACTTAATTAATTTATATGTTAATGTCGATGTGTACATTTTTAGGTCATGTTAGGTATGTTTGTTAAATATGCTTGATAGATGTTTATGTTAAATTATGCTTGTTATATGTGTGTGATGATGATGTTATAAAATGCTTGTGTTTTATTAGATGTGATTACAATGATGATGCCCTGTAAGATTATTAGATTTGTGTGCTATCTAATTAATGGTGTTTATATGTGGCGCTAAAGGTATACATAATTAATTAGATGATGTTAGTGAATTTAAATCTATATTTTAGATGATGTTTATGTTTGTTAGATGGTTATCATCATGATGTTTATTTTTATTAAATGATCTTTATTATAAATTATGCATTCATGAACTTATATCAAAATTTTGTATATAAAACATAAAGACTTAATTTAAATAAAAATGAAAATATATTTTTATAAATTACAAAGTTCAATATGGTTGAAACTATAATTGTAAAATTATCATAAACACTTTTCTATTGCATAGATAGTTATTATATATTCATTCTTAACTAAATTCTTTTTCAAAAAACAAATTACATATGAATAAATGTTATTTTCCATTGTACTAATTACTCTTTTTTTATAGACTCTTCTACACTAAAAATTGTTATTATAAAAAGTTATGATCTCCCATGATAAGCATTCTATTGGTCCTAAAATTTTATGGATGCAAATTAATTTTCATATTGTTATTTTTTTCATTATTTGGTAAGTTGATTGCTATACAATTTTAAATTACTTCGTTAATTGTGGTTTTACTCAACATCGGGGGCATACTTTTATAAATATTTCCAAAAGCAATGATAAAAGTATGTAATCTAACAAACACTTTAGTTCAAAACTAAATTATCACAAAATCATGTTAGAAATTTAATTTTTAAATTATAAACCGCATTATTTGTTAATTTTTTTTTTTTTAAATCTACAAAATACATGAACATAAACTCAATTTTTGAATCATCATGTTAACATATCATCAAAAAGGTTGTACTATTAAACATGCATATCAACCATATTATTACTTCTAATATCAACATAGATTATTACGATAAATAAGAAACTATGTAAATTAAAATATTACCATTCAATATCTAAAAATGTTGCCAACTATAAAAATATTATATGTAGTTGCATATATATAAAATTAAAAAAAATTAATTAAATAATTCATGCATGGTTTAAAATATTCACAACTCAAATCCTCAAGCAAGTAAATACAATGCAAATCTTAAAATTATTTCCCTAAGAGATATAAGGATCAAAGTCATATCACTAACAAAAGTGCTTTATACAAGTTCTTGAGTGTGTCCAAGGGTAACATGATTGTTAATAAATGGATAAATGTCACCTTCTATACACATCAAAATTCTAAGTACACCATTGTTACTGTTAGTCCCTAAAGTTGCACTTGACTGTGAGAGGGAAAGCTAGGGCATCATCAAGTTATTGAAATGGTTTTATGGATAAATATTCAAATTGGTTTTTAATTGGTTTGAAGGTTGGGCAATGATAATGCATGATATCAATTCACAAAGGAAAAAACAAATCCATATCTCACTAACTTAGTAAATGGTAGTCAATTTAGTAATCAGATGGAAAAAGAATACGAAATATAAAGAAGTATGCAAGTTTTCAATTTGTCCACTCACATATGAAACTCTTTAATCCCAAATATCATTCAAAAGAAAATAGACAAGTACTTCAAAACAATTCTCATTATGAATAAGAAAAAAACAATTTTTCCACTGACTTACTCACAAACAGAAAATAATCAAATGCTTAGCACAAGATAATACATGCATTCAAGTAAGAAAAAGGTAGAAATATAGACAAGAATATAAATCTAACCATCAAAAAGCCTTTTCCACTTTGTATCAAGATGAAATAGTTCTTTTCTTTACAATGTCTTATCAAAACTGGCTAATGGTTCCCAACCAATCAACCCTTCTTCTTGTCTATCAAATCTTCTTTTAAACATTGAATTAGTTTCCAGAGATCCTACTTTCAATATTACAGTTAAGATAGGATCCTATTTCTTAGCTAATATTTAGGAGATACATCCTTGATGCATATACTGAGAGCCCCTTAATCTTGTCTTTTAGATAAAGGAAAAAAATAGACTAGTTCATAAGTAATGAGATAATAAAATCTCATATGATATAAAATGGATCTGAAGCTGAGTTGGTCCTCCCAAATGGCCTAGAAAATAGGGCTTTAGTTATTTTGAACAAGCTCTTTACATATTCGAAATTTTCTTGTCACTTATGCAGATCATAGCAATTTGTTCAAAACCTTAGTATAGGTAGCTTTGAATCAGCAATAGGTAAACAAACTGTAAGATATCTGAAGTGTAAAGCCTTCACTATATTATAATAACAAAACCTGTGGTCTTAATTTGTTTTAGTTTAGTCTTCAAAACCACATTGTACCAATATGATCTGACATTTTCTTCTCTTACCTTTTTGAGAAAAACTTGTTGATCTTTCTTTTTCTTTTTTACCTTATGCAACTTTTCTTGTTGTTTGGAATTCCACAGTTCTAACATGTGTTTTTATTGCTTCATATGTTTGATGGTAGGTCTCCATTCTGAATTCAGGATGTTCTTTAACTGGTGCAGGTTAGATCAAGTCAATAGAGAATATAGGCTTTCAACTTTGGAATCATGTTTCTAATCTTTATAAGAAGAACTTCTAGCAATATCCCCTGCTTCAGCATTATCTGACACTTTAGTCCCCTATAAATCTTGCAACTCTGTCTCTAACAAATAATCAAATTATGATTGGGTCTCAACCTCAAATGGATAATCTTCAAGATATGTTGAATAAACTTATTTTAGAGATGATTTGGGTAAGGTTTTAGTTTTTATCCCTATATTTTTAGTGGCTATGGTAAAGTGTTTCATAGGATAATTTGCTACCTGTTTCCCCCTCCTTCTTCAACCATCTCTGTCAGATACCTTGACTCCAGTTCAGATCTTGGTGTTCTGGGAGAAAAAAATTGTTGACAAATTACATGGGCATCTCTTATTTCTTCCACCACCTTTCTCCATACATAGACAGTTTGCATGATTCACCTATTGAATGCTTTGTTACATGAATTATAACCTTTCCCACCATAGTTGAAAATCCATCAAAATTTTGAGAAAACATTAAAGAAACTTGTTCTTGATAACCCTGTAACATTGAGAAAAAATTAAACCATCCTACTCTTTTGAACCTTTCTGAAATACCTCGGTAAACTTCGAGAAAATCAACTCCCTCTGGTTCTAGTCAGGAAATCAGTACTCTCTTCTTAGGTGCCATAATGCATCTTACCAACTTTCAGATTCTGTCTAGGGTTTTTGTTAGAAAAATTAGAAAGCTTCTAAAAATGTTGTGGATGATGTTATCAACCTGCAAGGTTATAATGAAATAATTTGGGTGTGATCTATCAACAATTAAATCATGAAACTAACAACCATGCGATATGATTGATAAAAAATGAGTACAATCCCGATCTCTTCAAGTGAGTATAATACTGAGGACACGATTAGATTTTAATCATCAATCATGCTAGCATTTAGGATAATATTTAGGGTGTTTTTTGATATGATTTTGTGAAGTGGCACATTCAAAATCATGATTATTCTTAGCGCTACAAGAATAGTGCTATTCTTGCAGTGCCCTTTTCCTTAAGCCAAAATTCAAATTTAAAAAAAGGGAAAAGGAGTTGTAATTGATGGAGAGACTCTAAACTATCCAATTCTTATTTAATAAAACTGAAACATGGTAACTAACACTCAAAACACACAATTCAATCTCAATTTAACACTGTATAAGCATAGAAATGAAAGTGAAAAAATAATGTTAGAGCTAGATAGGGTATGGAAGAGAAAAACTCAAAATTCATTAGCAAAGCTAGAGACTAACACAGGCTCCTTCTAGGGATAATGTTTCATAATGAGACTTTAAGAACCTGCTGACCAATGCCTTTACCTCCTTCATCACCATAAAAATGTTTATGTAATTTATTTCCTTGCCCTGCCATCCTTCAAAAATAAAAAACCACAAAGTTGCAAAGAAATATTTCCATTGGGTTTATGGAGTCTTATTTCAAAACCATCAAATAATCACACCGAAAAAAACAAAACATAATGTACAAATTGAAAAGCCTTTGGCTGGTTTAAAAAAAGTAATGTTTTAGTAACCGCCCATTCACTGGGCCTCCCAATATTTCACTGTCATTCAAATTGTGTAAGAGGAAAGTATTGTTATCCATAACTTTAGAAATCCTGAAAGGAACATTCCATAACTTTAGAAATACTTTGTTTTTTTGGTAATTTCTTGGATAACCTCACCATATTTGGTTTTGTATCAGAACTGATATGACAATCTACCACTTCAACCTCCTCTGTTTGAATAAAAAACTTTTTAGAGACATCATTATGGTCAAATAATATCTCAAGGGGGACCAAGCCCTTTGGCAAATGATTGGTTTTCAACTCAGTAATTTTATGACCAACAATGTTGTTCTGAAACATATTAGCATAATGAACTAATTCATCATCATTTTGATTTTATTGATCTGTGGAAATAGCAGAAAATTCATCAATAATCTCTAAAAATATTTTAATCTCTTGGTCATATTTAAAAACCTACAATATTTTTATATTATCTGGTATAGAACGTCCGTGTCTTACTTCAACTTCAAATCTTAAATTGGGAAGTATTGGAGTTTTGAAATTACTAGCTGCCAAAGCTAGAGAATATGCTTGTTGATTCAAACTTCTCTATATGAAAGTAATGTTGAAATCCAGAAAGAAATTCTCAACAAAATCCCACCCTTCATTTCTGTATTGCTTCAACCTTTGTTGTTTGGCCTGGTAGATATTCTTGAGTTGATGGATGATTAATTCTGAATCCCCAAAGACTGAAATTTTATCAATGCCCATATCCTTAACAGCTTTCAAACCCAACAAAAGAGCCTCATATTCACTGATATTGTTTGTTGTATCAAACTCCGATTTGTATGATAGAGGAATGCCTTCTTTGGAAGGAGAAATGAAAACAATCCCAACCCCAAAACCTTCTTTAGAACAAGAACTATCAAAGTACATCTTCCATACCCTGTTTTCAACATTTTCTTCTTATGCAGGTGTAACCTTCTTCACTGATGCTTCAACTGTTTTATCGCTGATGTGAAAAATGGAAGAACCAAGTTCATCTTCAAAAACATATATAGGATGATTACTGGGGTTTTCATGATCACTCACTAGGTAGGCCACCCTCACTTCCCTATACAATCTTCGATGCTCTCCACCAAACATAGGTATGGTAGCATAACTGAGGTCCATTTGTAGTGTACCTCCTACATTTTTATCCCATGATATTGACAATAGCATCCCAAATTTAGGAGGTATATCATCCATAATCACATCGAAAACCACACTTTTCATAGGTAATTGATGTAAAGTGACAACCATGTCTTTAATGACTCCCATACATTTAACCTTTATGGAGTCAAATGAATATAGGTCTAGATAAGTCTTAATGATATCTAATCCTAGTTCATCCATTGCCACCTTTTGCATGACATTGTGTGAAGCTCCCGAATCCATTAAACAATTATGAAATATTTTTTCATGAATCTTCAGGGATACGCAGAAAGGAGGAGAAGCATAAGATCTATCCTCAATATGTGGTCCAATGGTTATAGCAGGATTTTCATCTTCAATATTTATGGTATCTAAAAAAGTAACATGAGCAGGGGACTACAATGCTTTCGGGACATATTTTCTAAACAGATCAGTTTTCATCAATTCTACCAGAGGTATGGTGATTTTGATTTTATAGATTTCATTTTCCAAGATGAAAGAATGAACTTGCTTCTCAGATTCCTTTACCTCTGTAGTACCAATCTTGACAGGTTGTTTTTGTTGCTGGTCAATTTTAACCCCATAACCTTATTTATTGAACCCTAATTTGATTGGATCATTTGTCTTTTTGGTTTGAAGAGGTATATCCACTTTTGATCCATTTGATCTAGACCTAAGATCATACTTTTTTCTTTTAGGTTCCTTCCGGGAAATCTCTTCAGCATCTTCTTCCTCAAACTGATTCAGTATAAGAGTATCCTCATAATCTTGTTCTGTCAGATGAGTGGGAGGTAATTCTGTATCATTTAAATGAACTGTGGAATCCTCCTCAATGTCATCAATTTCATCAACTTCTTCCACTGCATTATTTTGAAAAGGAGGCAAAACCCTATGATCTTCTTTATTTTTCCTTTCTCTGGGTAAAATTTGAGGAACATTGTTAGGCCTTATGAACTGATTGGGATTTACATATCCTCCTTCCTGTGTAGGTCTTCTATGTTGTTTTGTTTCCATATTCAACCTGGCCATTTCAGATGTCAAGGTTTTCAACATTTTGGCCATTTCATCAATCTTGGAGTCATATGTTGTATGAGAAGAAGAAGGAAGTTCTTCTCTCTGTTTTTTCTTGTCTCTGTCACTCCTTGATTTCAATTTCTCTACTACCAGTATATTGGATTCTACTTCAATGGTTGCTTCCTGCATCAAACTCAGAGTAACATACCTTCTTTCTCTCAACAACTGATGCAGGAGCATCGCAAGCACATCAAGCGAGCCAGCGTAGAGCGGAAGACAGCTGGACAAGCCAACACAAATTTTGAAAACCACTTTGGGAATGTTGCGCAAATCTTAAATGAGTCATTTAAGAGGAGGCACCTTTGTATATTGTAAATGGACCTTGAGCGGATAGCTCTCGTCCTTAGGTAGATAGTCGGCATTTAATAGACTTAATGCTGTTAGATAGGAATTTAATTCTAGATTTGATAGCTTTAGAGTCCAAGAGGGAAAACGGATATAGACACCCTCCTTTGTACATTGTAAGATTATTTATGAAGCAACATTGTTGAAGAGAGAATGCAGAGAATTGTATGAAGAACACCCATGTACAGACATTTGAATTAATAGAAGAAAGATTTGATTCAAATTCATGGTTTGTGTTGTTTCTCTGTGTATGGATGCTATGCTCGTGGATGTTTGCTTCTTGTCATACATTTGCTTTTATATGCTGTGTATGTGATTTCATGGTTGAATTGAAGTCTGTGAGAACAAGGAATTAGTTTCAATTGTTTCTCTATCTTGAACCAGAGAATTCCTGCAAGGAGTGCAGTCGAATTTTCCGCAAGGAGTGCGTTGACAGAAGGGTTCAATTAGAGATAACTTTTGTTCTCACGTCCTCGAGAGTGCAGTTGGGCACGAAGGAGCCATGAAAGGAGTGCGCAGGCCAAGCTAAGTCTCAGAGTTGCGATTTTGAGCGAAGGGATTGAAAGACTGCTGCTGCAGGAGTGCGCAGGGTCGAAGGCTTCAACACTTAGTCGTGGTTGAAGATTTGCCACAAGGAGTGTGTGCAAAGAGTTTCTTTCGGAGGACCTGGAAGCCGTAAGAAAGCTCAGGAGGGATAGGCCTTCAAATTCATTGGAGGATAAGCAAGAAAGTTGTGCCTTGAAGGTTGCAAGGAACACCACAGGTTTGTGCACAGGGTGATGAGTTCTGTGGAAGAACCCTTCATCATTTCGTGGATTGTATAAGGAAGAAATGGACGGACGAATTTCTCCGAGGAGATTTCGCGAAGTTCCAAGGGCCATTGGATCTTGCGGAGGTGCAAGGAGGTTACAGTGCAGGTGTGGAAGAGGTTCGAAGCTTAGGAGGGTAGGAGCCATTGATCTGAGTCACGAGGACCATTAGATCTACATGAGGTATTGTATATCGGGATCTCGTGAGTTCAGACCCCAAATCTTTGCAAAGGAAGTCACGATATTACGATACGCGATAGTCCGACAGCTGCGTAGGCAGTGTGGGCCACAAGAGTGGTGAAGTGGAGTACAGGTGGCACGAATTCATCGAGATCTCGCCTCGAGAAGTCCCGAAATATTGGCGTTAGGATTCGCGAGTAGCAAGATCGCGAGTTTCGGCATTTCAGCGAATCGGGTATCGGTGGTAAGAAAACCGAGTGGTTGGTGTCGCGAGTAGAGAAGTCGCGATAGAGCGAAGTCCCAATAGAGGAAAGAGGAAGTCAACGTTGACTGACATATCAGGTCTTGAGGATTCGAGAACCCAGTGATCAATAGTGAACTTGCGAAGCCGCGAGTTCCGATCCTCCGATAACTCCAAAAAGGGGGATCACGAGAAGAGAGCTGTGGGTGCGGATTTTTTGATAGGGAAATAGAAGAACCTTGGAGTTCTTCGAGTGAGAAAAAAAGAAGGTCCTGAGGAAGCAGACGTTCTCTGAGGAGTGCGGCTACCGTCAAGTGGTATCAGAGCAGGAATATTTCTTTGCTTTCTGTAGCAGAGAAGGAAAAGACACCATGCCACCCAGAAGAGAAAGACAATCACCTGATCCAGAGGACAGGGAGGTGCGAAGAAGAGGTAGGCAAGTAGTCAATACATAAATGGAGAGACAGATGAGAGATCTCTGAGCAAGACTCGAGGACATGGAGATAGCGCAGAGATGCACAACTAGTGCAGGGGATATGAGTGATTCTGACAGTGAAATAGAGGTTGAACGCGACGAGAAAGTTGCAGCCGAAGATGCATCAACTGAGCGGTTGATCAAAGCCATTTCCAGGATGGGTGTGAAGGAGAAAATGGACATTCCAGTCTATGAAGGAAATCTGGATGCCGAGGAGCTACTAGATTGGATTAGAGCTCTAGATACATACTTCGACTATGAGGATGTCAAAGAGGATAAGAAGGTCAAGCATGCTATTACACACTTGAAAGGACATGCAACATTATGGTGGGATGAGATACAAGCTGACAGACGCTGCAAAGGCAAACAAAAGATCAAGAGTTGGGACCGAATGATCACGAAGATGAAAGCGGAATTCATCCCAAGAGATTACCAAATTACTCTGCTCAGGAGGATGCAGAACCTGAGACAGAAGCTGATGACAGTGAAAGAATACACTGAAGAATTCTATCAACTGAACATCAGAGCAGGTCATCGGGAGAGCGATGATGAGAAATTTGCCAGGTATCTGAATGGTCTGAGATATGACATTCAAGATGAATTAAGCATGGTTACCATCAGGACGGTGGAGGATGCCTATCAGATGGCTCTGAAAGAGGAAGAGAAGTTGAGCCGTAAGCAAGGTCAGCGAGGGCGAGGCAGGAGTCAGCCCAGAGGCAAAGCGGTTGCCCAGGACAAATACCAGAAGCCCAAGGAGGAATGGAAGAAACCTCAGGGTAAGGTTGAAAGAGGTGGAACCTCACAGCAAGGACAACATACAGAGAAGGGTGGAGGATATGCTAACGGAAATACTTTTCCTCGTACCAGAGGTAGAGGAAGAGGCCAAGGTGGAGTAATCACATGTTTTACATGTGGGAAAATTGGGCACAAGTCTTACGAGTGTCCAGAGAAAAAGAAGGACATTGGAGAAGCTCACATCACCGAAGCATAGAGGCGGGATGTTGAGGCAGAAGACGCTGAAGGTGGAAGATCGCTTATGATACGAAAAGTCCTTTTGACACCCGAGAAGGAGGTGGAAAGCTCAGTTCAAAGGACCAGACTATTCAGAACAACTTGCAAGACCAAGGATAGGGTATGCAAGGTTATCATAGACAGTGGTAGCACAGATAATCTCGTTTCAACCGAGATGGTGGAAAAGCTGGAACTCGAGACGACTGATCATCCTAGTCCATACAGAGTTTCATGGCTACAGAAAGGACACCAGGTAACTGTTACTAAACAATGCTTGGTCGGATTCAAAATTGGAGGGTATAATGATAAGATCTTATGTGATGTTATTCCCATGGATGTTTGTCATCTATTGCTGGGTAGACCATGGCAATATGACAGAAATGTGATTCATGACGGGAGAATGAACACATATACCCTGGAGAAGAATGGGAGAACCCATATGTTGCTTCCGATAAAGGATAAAGAGGTGAAGCCGGAGGTAAGCAACACTGTACTTCTCATGAGTGGGAAGGAACTTCTTACAGAGGTTAAGAAGAAGGAAGATCCACAATTCTTTGTGGTCAGAAAACCAAGGATTATTCTGACTAGCACAAGAGTGGATGATTTGCCAAATGAAGTTCAGGAACTGCTGGAGGATTTTGATGATATCATAGTGGACGAATTACCTCGTTCGTTTCCACCGATGAGGAGTGTGAGTCACCATATAGACCTCATACCAGGAGCTAGTTTTCTGAATAAATCTGCGTACAGATTGACGCTGCAAGAAAATGAAGAGGTTAAGAGGCAGGTTCAGGATTTATTGGACAAAGGATTGGTCAGAGAGAGCTTGAGTCCATGTGCTGTTCCAACAGTATTCAGTCCGAAGAAGGATGGAGGTTGGAGGATGTGTACTGACTCAAGAGCGATCAATAAGATAACCATTAGATACAGGTTTCCATTGCCAAGAATGGATGATCTGATGGATTGCCTGAGTGGGGCACAATATTTTTCAAAGATAGATTTGAAGAGCGGATACCATCAAATTTTCATGAGAGAAGGCGATGAGTGGAAGACAACCTTCAAAACCAACGAAGGTTTGTATGAATGGCTAGTCATGCCGTTTAGCTTGACAAATGCACCAAGTACCTTTATGAGGTTGATGAATGAAGTCCTGAGGGAGTTCATCGGGAAATTTGTCATTGTGTATTTGGATGATATACTGATTTACAGTAAATCAATGGCTGAACACCTGAAGCATTTGGCCATAGTGATGAAGAAGCTACAGCAGGAGAAGATGTTGATCAACATGAGGAAATCCTCATTTATGAAGACAGAGCTCATTTACTTGGGTTTTGTTATTTCAGAAAATGAGTTGAGGATGGATCCAGGTAAGGTGGAGGTAATTAAAAATTGGCCATCACTGAGAAACGTGTTCGAGGTAAGGAGTTTTCATGGTTTAGCTAGTTTCTACCGGAAGTTCATTAGGAATTTCAGTGGAATTAGCGCAACGATGATGGATACAGTGAAGAAGCGACATAAGTCTTTTCATTCGACAACAGAGGCTGAGAAGAGATTCAATCTGTTGAAGCGGAAGATCACGGAACAACCAGTGTTGGTGTTGCCGGATTTCCTGAAGACATTTAAGGTGAAATGTGATGCGAGTGGTTTTGCCGTAGGAGCGGTCCTGAGTCAGGAAGACAGACCGGTTGTATATTTCAGCGAGAATCTGGATGAAGCAAAACTGAAATACTCCACGTATGATAAATAATTTTATGCTATCATCCAGGCACTGAAGAAGTGGAGGCATTACTTGATCCTAAAGGAATTTGTATTGTACAATGATAATCATGCATTACAGTTTGTGACTCAACAGGAGAAGTTGAATAAGAAACATGCAAAATGGGTAGAGTATATGCAGAATTTCACGTTTGTGATTAAACATATTTCGAGTACTGCTAACAAAGTGGTTGATGCTTTGAGCAGGAAATGTTTGTTGCTGCAGGAGTTCCGAGTCAAAACATTAGGTTTTGAAAATCTCAAGGACATGTACGCAGGAGATGCAGATTTTGTAGAAGCATATGAAGCAGCTGAGAATCCAGTTCTTAGAGACAAAAGTCCTTGGATAGATTATATGATCTAGGAGGGACTTCTATTCAGAGGCAATCAATTGTGTATCCCGAAATGCTCCATGAGGGAGAAATTGTTAAAGGAGAAACACAGCGGAGGTTTAGCAGGACATTTTGGCCATGACAAAACATTCACGAAGCTGAGAAAATCATATTTTTGGCCAGGGATGTGAGCAGATGTCAAGAGACTTGTTGACAAATGAAAAATTTGCCAGCATTCGAAGGGGAGAAAGCAGAATGCAGGTTTCTATCAGCCATTGCCCATACCAGAGAGGCCATGGGAGGCGATAAGCATGGATTTTGTATTGGGGTTGCTGAGGACACAAAGAGGTGTTGATTCAATCTTTGTGGTCTTGGACAGGTTATCTAAAATGGCACACTTCATTCCATGCCAGAAGACCAGCGATGCGACGCACATCGCAAATTTGTTTTTCAAGGAGGTCATTCGACTTCATGGATTACCGAAAAGCATAGTTCCGGACAAAGACACAAAATTCATAGGGAATTTTTGGAGGACCTTATGGAAGAAGCTAGGAACTAATTTGGCATTTAGTTTTTCTTATCATCCTCAGACGGATGGACAAATAGATATGGTCAACAGAAGTCTAGGAGACTTGTTGAGAAGCTTGGTGAAAGAGAACCACAACATTTGGGACAACATATTGCCATAGGCAGAGTTTGCATACAACGATTCAGTGAATCGGAGCACATGGAAAAGTCCATTTCAGATTGTGTATGGCACACAACCGAGAGGAGTTTATGAATTGCGGGATTCAGAATAGACTGCTACTAGTAGCGCCAGTGCAGAAGAATTCACCGAGGCAATGAAGGAACTTCACCACAGGGTGAAGGAGCGGTTGCTAAAATCAAACCAGGAGTATAAGCGCAGAGCAGATCAGCATCGGAGGCAACTTCAGTTCGAAGTTGGTGATCTAGTTTTGGCACAATTGAGGAAGGAAAGATTCCCAAGGGGAACATACAATAAGCTGAAGATGAAGAAAATCGGACCATGTAAGGTCTTGAGGAAATTCAGAGAAAATGCGTATGTGATTGAGTTTCCGGATGGCATCGGGATATCTTCGATATTTAATATCGCATATTTATACCCATACAGGGCTGGAGAAGCAGAGACTAGAACTGAGGAACCAGTGATCTAGTGGATGAAGCAGATGCCGATAGTAGAGAAGCCGCAGATGGAATGCATACTGGACAAGAGAGTGGGCAAAAAGACCAGAAGAAAAGAATACTATGAGTATCTGGTCAAGTGGAAGAACCACCCAGTGGAAGATGCCAGCTGGGAGAGTGAAGCGGAAATACATAAACATGGATAGACTGTGCAGGAGCTCATGGATAGGAGCCCATGAAAGTTTTCAAGCCAAGGAGTATGATGCAGGAGCATCGCCAGCACATCAAGCGAGCCAGTGCGGAGCGGAAGACAACTGGACAAGGCAACACAAATTTTGAAAACCACTTTGGGAATGTTGCGCAAATCTTAAATGAGTCATTTAAGAGGAGGCACCTTTGTATATTGTAAATGGACCTTGAGAGGATAGCTCTCGTTCTTAGGTAGATAGTCGGCATTTAATAGACTTAATGTTGTTAGATAGGAATTTAATTCTAGATTTGATAGCTTTAGAGTCCAAGAGGGAAAACGGATATAGACACCCTCCTTTGTAAATTGTAATATTATTTATGAAGCAACATTTTTGAAGAGAGAATGCAGAGAATTGTATGAAGAACACCCATGTACAGACATTTGAATTAATAGAAGAAAGCTTTGATTCAAATTCATGGTTTGTGTTGTTTCTCTGTGTATGAATGTTATGCTCGTGGATGTTTTCTTCTTGTCATACATTTGCTTTTATATGCTGTGTATGTGATTTCATGGTTGAATTGAAGTCTGTGAGAACAAGGAATTAGTTTCAATTGTTTCTCTATCTCGAACCAGAGAATTCCTGCAAGGAGTGCAGTCGAATTTTCCGCAAGGAGTGCATTGACAGAAGGGTTCAATTAGAGATAAATTTTGTTCTCACATCCTTGAGAGTGTAGTTGGGCACGAAGGAGCCATGCAAGGAGTGCGCAGGCCAAGCTAAGTCTCAGAGTTGCGATTCTGAGCGAAGGGATTGAAAGACTAGTGCTGCAGGAGTGCGCAGGGTTGAAGGCTTCAACACTTTGTCGTGGTTGAAGATTTTCCGCAAGGAGTGTGTGCAAAGAGTTTCTTTCGGAGGACCTGGAAGCCGTAAGAAAGCTCAGGAGGGATAGGCCTTCAAATTCGTTGAAGGATAAGCAAGAAAGTTGTGCCTTAAAGGTTGCAAGGAACACCACAGGTTTGTACGCAGGGTGACGAGTTCTGTGGAAGAACCCTTCGTCATTTCGTGGATTGTATAAGGAAGAAACGGCTGGACAAATTTCTCTGAGGAGATTTTGTGAAGTTCTGAGGGCCGTTGGATCTTGCGGAGGTGCAAGGAGGTTACAGTGTAGGTTTGGAAGAGGTTCGAAGCTCAGGAGGGTAGGAGCCGTCGATCCGAGTCACGAGGACCATTAGATCTACATGAGGTATCGTATATCGGGATCTCGTGAGTTGAGACCCCAAATATTTGCAAAGGAAGTCGTGATATTACGATATGCGATAGTCCGACAACTGCGTAGGCAGTGTGGGCCACAGGAGTGGTGAAGTGGAGTACAGGTGGCACGAAGTCATCGGGATCTCGCCTCAAGAATTCCCAAAATACTAGCGTTAGGATTCGCGAGTAGCGAAGTCACGAGTAGCGAGATCGCGAGTAGCGAGATCGCGAGTTTCGACGTTTCGATGAATCGGGTATCTGTGGTAAGAAAACCGAGTGCTTGGTGTCGTGAGTAGCGAAGTCGAGATAGAGCAAAGTCCCAATAGAGGAAAGAGGAAGTCAGCGTTGACTGACATATCGGGTCTCGGGGATTCGAGAACCTAGTGATCAATAGTGAACTTGCGAAGCCGTGAGTTTCGATCCTCCGATAACTCCAAAAAGGGGGATCATGAGAAGAGAGCTGTGGGTGCGGATTTCCCGATAGGGAAATAGAAGAACCTTGGAGTTCTTTGGGCGAGAAAAAAAGAAGGTCCCGAGGAAGCGGACGTGCTCCGAGGAGTGCGACTGCCGTCAACAACATAGAAAACTCAACATCAAAAGCATTGGAAAAATCAATTTTGGTAGATGTTTCCATGGGTTTGATTTCATCTGGAATATTACTATATATTTTATTGAATCTTTTGGTAAAATTAGATATAGATTCTCCTTGTTTTTTTTTCAAAGCACCAAATTCAATAATATAATACAAGTAATCCTTCTTATCTCCCCAGTGTCTCAAAAAGGTATCATCTAATGCATCAATATTATCAATATAATTAGAAGGTATAATTCTAAACCATTTCCTCGCTTCTCCATCTAAACTTTGCACAAAAAGTCTCATCCAACCATCTGCATGCTTCACATTAAAATTATATGCAAAACTGTATAAAGAGTTTAAGTGCTCTTCAACAATGACTTTACCCTCTCCATTGAATCTTGGAAAATAATTCATATAATCACTAGGTGGGAAGGCATTCAATACTTGTGGTAAAATTAATGGTGCATATATGTCTGCAACAATTGCATCCATCCTATTTACAACCATATTTATCACAATTGGTGTTTGAGTTGTAGGAATAGGAAAAACTTGTGATGTAGAAAGAGAAACAATTCCTTGGGTAGAACTTAGTTGAGCTGATATGATTTTTTGATCTCCAACTGATGAAATCATAGGTTTCCTTTCTAAACAAGGATATGATGAAGGTTCCAGAAACAAAGGATTTTTAAAGGAACAATAATGTGGTTTAACCTCTTCAGAAGAACTAGATTGGGGTGATCAAGATAAAAGTGTATGAAGTTCACTTTTAGTATCTTTGAGAAAATACCTAAAAGCTCGAACCATGGATAAGGTGTTTGTTTGTTCTTATCCAATGAGCTCAACAAATAGTTTCCATTGATCTAAATTCAATTCATAGATAGTTTAAGGAAAGGATACAACTGAAGGTTGAACAATAGGCTTTATTTCAACTCCAGATATAATTTATATAATTGGAGGGTTATTAACAGATTCAAAATACTATCCTTGAGCACTTGTAGAAGAAGATTTATCTTTTTAAGAAGAGCACTATTATGAAGTATTTTTAGATTTTCTCAATAACTTTTCAGGATTAGACACTACTGGAACAAGCTTAGGATCTGGGTTTTTTTTGGTCACTTGTTTCTTTGTGGACGATGATAAGGTTAGAGGATGTTTAATTCCTTTACCTTCTCTTTTAGGAGTCATAATTACTACAGAGGATTCACCAGGTGAATAATATACAGTCATAGAAAAGTGTCTAAATTCTTGTGCACCATCAAGATTTAGATCTGATCTTTGTCATTTTCCTAGGGAAAAAATACTTCATGTCTCTGTCCTCGACAAGGATGCCAAAAGATGTTAGTCCCTAAAGTTGCACTTGACTATGAGAGGGAAAGCTAGGGAATCATCAAGTTATTGCAATGGTTTTATTGATAAATATTTAAATTGTTTTTAACTAGTCTAAAGGTTGGGCAATGATAAGGCATGATATCAATTCACAACAGCAAAAGCAAATCCATATCTCACTGATTTAGTAAATGGTAGTCAATTTAGTAATCAAATGGAAAAACAATATGAAAGATAAAGAAGTATGTAAGTTTTCAATTTGTCCACTCACATATGAAACTCATTAATCCCAAATATCATTCAAGAGAAAAAGGACAAGTACTTGAAAACAATTCTGATTATGAACAAGAAAACAACAAAATTTCCATTGACTTACTCAAAAACAAAAAATAATCAAATGATTAGCACAAGATCATACATGCATTCAAGTAAGAAAAAGATAGAAATATAGACAAGAATAGAAATTAGACCATCAAAAAGCCTTTTCCATTTAGTATCAAGATGAAATAGTTCTTTTCTTTACAATGTCTTCTCAAAACTGGCTAATGGTTCCCAACCAATCAACCCTTCTTCTTGTCTATTTTTTTTTTTTTTTTTTATATGTCTGGAGGAATCAACAACTAGTTGGGCACGTGCTCGCATTACACGTGGCCGTGTTATCCAACCGCTACCACTATAACCTCCAGGTGTGCCCACGAGGTCCCATACGCGGCACACATTGTAAGTCGAGGGGAATTGAACTCGAAACCTCATGGAACTTCATTTTCACAGCACTTGCCAATTGAGCTGCCCCCTGGGGACCCCTTCTTCTTGTCTATTAGTTCTCATTTTAAACATTCAATCAGTTCCCAAAGATACTACTTTCAATATTACAGTTAATATAGGATCCTATTTCTTAGTTGATATTTAGGAGATACATCCTTGATACATATACTTCGAGCCCCTTAATCTTATATTTTAGATAATGGAAAATAATAGACTAGCTCATAAAGTAATGAGATAAAAAAATATTATATGATATAAAATCTAAAATGGATCTGAAGCCGAGGACACTAAAAAGATATCAAACAATGATTTTTCTTAGCACTACAAGAATAGCATTATTCTTGTAGCACCCTTTTCCTTAAGCCAAAATTCAAATTAAAAAAAGGGAAAAGGACTTGTAATTGATGAAGAGACTCTAAAATATCTAATTCTTCTTTAATAAAACTGAAACATGGTAAATAACACTCAAAACACAAAAAACAATCTCAATTTAACACTATAGAAGCATAGAAAGAAAAGTGAAAAAATAATGTTAGGGATAGACAAGGTATGGAAGATAAAAACTCAACATTCATTAGCAAAGTTAGAGACCAACAATTACTATGCTCTTTTTTAGGTCTTAATGCTTCTATAACATGTTGGTAAAGGGTCAAACATCTAACATCCTGAGGCCTTTTTGAACATGATAATAATTCTTACGACTTTATCATGATAATAATTCTTAAAATTTTATATAATTAAACATGCAACGCCATGTAAATATGTTCAAATAACAATATAAAATTCTATTTCAATCAATCATTCCATGCAATCACAAATAATTTGAAAGACAAACACATTACACATCAAACTGAATGTTAACCAACTAAAATTTTTCAAATATTTTTTATAGTTAACTTAACACTTCCTCTTTTAGAAGATGAATAAAAAAAATTATAATTAGCAAAATAAAGATAACAAAAATATACAACAACAATATTAATGATGAAATAAAACATGTACATAGCACTCTCTGTTGTCATCACCCTCATTATCTTCCTCGCTTGGCATGATAACACTGTTGTTCTCAAAAATATGTTTTGATCTAGGGTCATGTCTTAATAAGAACCACCAATCCCTATCCAACACATCTGGGTAAAAACACACTTGGTTTCAGTGTTTTGGGAAAACATAAGGCTCCTTAGCTTCATCCCTCATCTTTCTAGAGTTGATATATATCAGCCCAATATCGCGGTATTCCTTTACATTATTTCGATCAAAGGTGTCCCACCACTTGCGCCTAAAAATAACACATTGGGAAGAAGAGAAATCCACTCGAATGATCTCTTGTATCTTTCCAACATAACCTAACGTCCTTTGTATTAGGTTTTGATCACGATGGATAGAACAACTAGATTGGTCGAACTTGACTTCCACTTCGCAGTCTTGTGTCATGTGTCCATCATTGGCATCATCTGTGTGAAAATGATGTCCATATGCCCACATATATGGGAACAAATGCATCTATAAAAAGTTAAAAAATCATAGTTTCATGTGTCTAATAATCCGACCAATAAAATACAAAATATAGATGTTACAATTAAAAGGTGCATTATGAAGTTAAAATTGTATGTGCAAAGAGATTATTACTGAGTTTCTACACTGAATCCCTATGTTTAGTGCATCCTCTTTAACACAAGGGTAACAAATGGATGCACTGTATTTCTCTCTGACTTGGTCAACAACCCAACTGTTGGGGCATATCATAGACATATTTTATTTTAAATGATCAAGATAAGGCATGCTTCTACCATTCAACTGTCTAAACTTTTTCCTGTCACTGTCCCATTTCCTCCACTTCTATTCGTACAATGTGACCCATGGATGTGTTTCCTCTTAATTGTAAAGAATGAATTTATTGATGGCATCAATTTCTGAATTCGTTGATGTATATATATATATATATATATATATATTCATGAAATAAAACTGACATATAGTGTATAACAGATCAAAATATACATTATGAAGTTCAATGTGAATAGTTACTGTGTAGAAATTTGACAAATGATAAGTCACTTAATCTTTATCAAGCACCTTTTTCCATTTGTTTGGAGAATCTCCCCTTCTCTTTTGTATTCGTCCCTTTCGTCTTCCCAAATCATGACACCTGGTGTGTTGTTGATATGATTTATGTACTCACTGGCATACTAGAAATACTTATATGATATGTACCCCTCTTCCATAGACCCCTCCAGTTTTTCCCTTTGTCAAACAAATCCTTTCAATTTCTTCATGTACCTCTCTAAGAAGAACATCCAACGACTTGAGACCACTTCGACTAATTCAACCTCATCTACTAGTTGAATTAGAAGATGAACTTTCAAGTCCATGAAACTTGTCGGCAATTCCTTCTCAAACGTACAAACAATATCATCTATCTCTTGACACCACTATGGAATGCTAGCCATATGAATTTGTTTTGATGTGATCCAATGTACAAATGTATATAATTTAGATATGGCATGTTGTAGGTCCCCGGGGAAGTCATGCTTCACACACCCATGCAAGAGCAGAGGATAATGACACTAAAAAGTAAACACATACAAAATTAGTTATGTTTTATCACATGGCATGAATTTATAAAAAAAATACTAAAATCATGTTTTTGACATACATACTCTTATAAGGTTCAAATGGTCATGTGATTTTAACCCTGAAAAATGGTCTTCCATAGTGAAGTTGTGACGTAGTGAAGACCCAGATAAACAAGGCACCTTCACACCCAATATAACTTCCTTTTCCAAATAAAAATCAACTTTCTTCAATATCCATGAGACGTCACCTTGATTTAAAGACCAAGAGGAACCAACCTCTCCTCTACTTTATTTTCTTGACCAATGTTTCTTTTTACTTTTTTAAGAAATAAGATCTCTCCTAGAAACCAATGTGTTACTTTATTTTGATAATATGTGCCTCCATAAAGAAAATGAAACTTTTTTAAATATATGCATGGGATCTAGTAAATGAGAAATCTTAAGATGCTTCCAATATGGGAGCTCATAAAAGACAAATTTCCTTTTCATCCCAATGGGAAATTTCTCAACATAGTTTTTGAAGAATTGTGGATCATCAAACATAGGCTCCCCATTTGAATCAAACATTTATGTAATATCCTTCTCCTTCTATCTCTCATATTCTCTAAGCCACTCTGTTAGTGTCATTATTGCATGCCTTTTAGTTCTCTCTATTTTACCATTGAAATCATATATTACTCTTTGTTGAACCCCTTTCGTGCTTTTCTTTTTCCCCTCCCTTGTTCTATTTTCCCACCTCTTTATACCCTTTCTTTCCCCCTTCTATATTTTCCCTTTTCCCATTTCCTCTTTATACCTTCCTTTTCCCTTTATTGGTTACTACACTTAACCATTTTCATGTTCATAGACCTTCATAATCACATACTATGGCACTTTCATCCTTGCTCATTAACCAATGCATAAGTACACTCAACACTTAGAATTATTTTTGTCTCGTAATTTCAAGCTTTCGGACCTATGGACCTATGTGATACACTTCCACTCTCTCAATTGTTCACCCGATACTTTTTGATACTTAGCCATTCTATACTTTCATACTTTCGAACTTGCATATCTACCTTTTCATACTAGTCCCCTGCCTCAATGCTCTGCCATTACCTGTCCCTTCACATTTTTCGATGTCACATTTATTATTATCCCTACGGACCCAACTACCAAATTTATTGTTGATATGGTCGTTAGTTAATAATGTTGTTACCAAGGCTACTAATAGTTATTTTGAGTTAATGTTTCCGTAAAAGAAATCTAACTCAAGTTCATTTTACTGTGCAAAATAATAGCTCAAGAAAAGTTGGCAAGATTCACTGGGATATCCATGAGAAAGAAATCGTTATGTGTGGATACCCTGAACCTATTTTCTAGAGAAGATAAAAATTATCATTGGTTACACTGCTACTGATATTACTTGAAATTGTTGGATAAAGAAAACAACAAAGTATGGACGTCATGAATAGTTTTGGCTGAGTGTGTTCTAGAAGTTTTTGAGTGCAAGGATGTCATAAATTGGTGTGTTGATAAGATCATTACAAACAAAGAGTTATTTCATTGCAAAATAGTTCTCCTATCTCGTTATCACATTCAGGATTTAGAGAAATGTTGAAATTACCGGAGCTGAACCTAGTCTACAAAGGAGAGGAAGAGAGAAACTTCCTAAAAAACAATAATAATGGATTGGATCTTTTTTGAGAATATTTGCATGACCCTGCCAAAATTTCTAAAGACATATCAATAATTCAAGGGAGTCCCTTAAAGGATCCCTACAAGGAAATTTCTTGGTTATTTACTTGAATTGTTGGCCAGTATTCTACAGAAACAATCCCTCGACTGAAATTGTAAACATTACATTTCACCGTGCATGAAAACACCATCCTCGAATGGGAGAAGATAATCTCAAATGAAATCACTACACATCTCAACAATTTCAAGTCTGATATAGCATTTTACATTTCATCTTATTTGATATTTTCCATTACATGTTGTCATACTTTTTAGGGCTTAAACATTTCTCAGAGAATTAAAATAAAAGTCAAACCTGTGACTATGTGGTACCAAGATTTATGGAAGCAGAGGGCTGCTGGGCAATTCAATTGCTTAAATTGCTTTCATTTAATTATCAACCAGGGATGCTCGTAAGCTTGTGATGATGCCAACAAAATATATGCAGGAGTAGGCATCTAACTCTAATCTAAGAAAATTCAATCAAATCCTAACTCTTTC
>ML790768.1:6328-16947 GCA_009831015.1 Picea engelmannii | reverse complement strand
TATAAGAAGTAAAATTGCATAGAGTTAACCATGATATGCAGATGTAAATTCATACATAATATAAACCCATTTAAAATATAACATTAGAGCACACAATAATTAAACAAGCTAGTGAAGGACACTTATTTCTTATGACAAGTCACCAACCGCGTGCATGACTCAGATGTTCCACCTAGCCATAGAATTTGTCACTCATAATAGTTTAGCAACAGGTCACCCCCAATATCGGATTAAACTCCACATGAAAAATGGTTCCTATCGCCGGGATATGGTATGATATTCAACAAAAGAGTTGTTCCAAGGTGTCTACTGCTGCAACTAGCCTAAAATCCCTCATTCCCCACATGCTTGTCCCACCTGAGGAAGTGTGCCCCTTCTCTTCTCAACAGTCCTTTAACTACCCCACTTCCCTTCTGGGGCTTCAACAATAGGCCAAACAAGAAGTCTTAGAGCTTTGGATCTAATGCCTAATGCACCAAGGAACAATTCCCAACAAACTCTCACTCGAAGAGAGTGCTCACAGGCCTCACAAGCTTCCTCTTCAATAGTAAACAAGCCTTCCCAAGCACATGGTTAAGCAACAAAAATATGTTCCAGCACAATACATATTCCTTCGTAGAGGAAATCTGTCTCAACCATCCCCGAATGAGTGGTTCTCCATTTTTGAATTACACTAAGGCCAACAATATATCTTGCATGCCTTTAAATCGACACTTACCACCTTCAGAAGTAGATTTAGACACTTGGTGACTCGTTCCCTACCCTCAGGAACTCAGGATAAATACATATCCATAAATTAAACTTCTGAAAATATTAATAAAATATTCCCTTGACTTAAGATTCCTCTTTTTCTTTTTTTGTGGAGTTTAACCCCCATCTCATTTTCGTCTGAGTTGAGTTTGCACACAGTGATGTGATTATATTAACAATCTTGAGGGTGATTACATTTTCAATACAGGAACACTGGCCTTTTGCATCCAAGATCACCAACCTTAAAACACAACATATATACAAATGCTTTCTAGCCTCATGCACTTAATCCAGTGTGTGTAAAACTTTGGGATGTGCACACTCTTCCTTTGGTGCGCCATCCTCACACACTTTGGCGCAGACCCCCACTTCTCTCCTCGAGGCTGCTCGAACTCCCAGTCTTGGATCATTCGGGGTACTGATTTGGAGTGACTCCTAGGGTCCCTACGGGTACCCAAAACCACTATACACACACAGGCCCCTTTCCCACCTAAGTGACCATGGCTATGACCGTGGGTCTATCCCTTCATGATTCAGACTTTGGGGATATCCTGAGATCTACTTTCGGTTCTTCCTGAAGTGGTCTTCTCCAAATATCCGGACTTCTTCCACATGTCTCTTCGGATTTGACGGCTCCACTATAGTTCGGGTTTCACGACTTCGCAAAACTCTAGTTCTCTCATCCACGAACCTATGAACCTCCAACTCTTGGATTCCTTAATCCACTGCCACGTACTTTCCTCACGATCAATGACTGAGATCAATTCCCAAATTTGGGCTTCAGACTTCGCAGCTCTGCTTTCACCAAACCTTCAAAATTATCGAACTCCGACATGTCAATATTCCTTACAGCTAACTCCTGCGTAGTTCTCCCAGATATGATGGTCTGGAATTGTTCATCTCCCTCCAGAACGAATATTGTCCACTGAATTTGGTGAAAATCTTAGGGGTTCTCCTCCTTGAAGAGTTTCCACCGCTTTCTCTCCTGAGATTAACTTCCTCGACCTTCTTCGTCCTTCATAATGTTTTCTTTGACATTTAGTCAAAATCTCGATCTGCGTGCTCCCTGAAACATATTTTCCTCAACAACTCAAATTCTCCTTGTGGAAGATTTCGTTCTCTTTGTGATTGTTCTCCAACCACTTCTCTCTCCTGTGAATAAAGTCGCATCACTCCTCTTGAGCTTATGAGTCTGAAAACTTTGTCACACACTCCTTGCGGACGTTGATGCACTTCTTGCATACATAATTTTCATGCTACCTCTTCTGAGCTTCGAGTCGAAACAGACTTGATCATGCACTCCTTGCGGATGTTATGCACACCTTGCACTCACTCAATGAAGATAAACAATTGAAACTTATTCACTCTCCACAGTGACTCATATATTCAACCCTGTAAATGCATTCATGGATACAAGAACAAGGAATAACAAAGAATTGAAAACAAACAAAAAGTCTACCATTCACTCATTCAGATATACACAATAATAACACACATTTGGGACAATATCCCTCTGCTATATTCCTTCAAATGAAATTTACATACATTCATACACTACTTCTCTATATTTCCCATCTCTTGACTATAATGGAAATCCACACATTATATTCAGCAGCCTCTTCTCGGAAACAATATGAAGATTCATACAAAGGGACTCTTCGAGTTCTTCCCTCCAACTACTCTATAGCTATCCTATCTAAATAAAACCTTTCAACTACTAAATATTTATTACAATAAATGTTCGAGTCAGATAGATAAGAGTGAAAGCTCTAGATCTGTACTGCAATCCATCACATAAAAAAAAATACATTCCCCCATAGATCTTATGTGATGGCTCATCCTATGATCATTAAAGATTCTCATAAATCAAAATCTCTTCCAGATGTTACATTAATACGTCATCTATGAAATTCAAAATATTTCAAAATACACATTAGTGTGCCCAGCTATCCTCCACGCATGTTTTGATGGCGATGCTCCTGCATCACACTTACACAAGTGTACACTACACTATCAAATGTGTGCATTATTTATTTGATGCACAATCCTCATGCAATCACCAACTATGGAATGTGTACACAAAATTAAATCCAAGGCTTGATATCAACAACTTACTAGCTTATATATATCCATTTATATTTACATTTACATTTACATTTAGGGTTTGACCTAGTGCTGGTTGTAGAGCCTGATTGTCTTCCTGATTCATAGGTCTTTGTTTTCAGCCATGTTTATACCCCGTGAAGTTTGTACACCCCTTCATGCAGGGAAGTTGTAGGGGGGGGGCTTTCCCCCCCCTACGGGGTCTAGGGGCGAAGTCCCTGAAGGAAATATTTCCTTGTAAATGTATATTGTAATTTTATAGTAAATTTGGATCGCTCATTATAAGGTCGCAGATATGAAGGTAGAAGTTATGTTAGGGTTTTTTACCCTATAAGGAAACCTTCTTTTACGAGGGAAATGTATTGAGGTTATGCACCATTGTGAATATTGTATTCTGAGAGAGGAAACTGTGAGAGAAAGAAGAGGAAGTTATAGTGGGTGTGTTGTAGGTTGTATCCCTTCATTCGCTGGATAATAAAAAGGAAGGACCTGACAATTTCTCTGGTGGGTGTAGCCCACACTGGGTGAACCACGTATATCTGTGTCTCTATTGTATTGTGTATATTATTTGTTTTATTTCTACATTTGTTTTTATTTTATTGCTCCACGATCATGTTAATCAAACACCTAGGGGTATTACATGACATTAGCGAGCTTGTTTGTCACTTTGTTAGATTCCTAGCGAACATGACCTGGGATGAGAACAAAATTGGGAAGGAGCAAGGATTTAAGAAATTCAAGGTTGCTTAAAAGTCTCCAGCTAGGGGAAATTTTAGCTAGCTTAGAGTCATTCCTAAGCTTAGAGAATAGGGCTAGAATGACATGTGATTCACCTTCGACTACGAGTTTATGATATCCATAATAGAAATCACCAAGAAGACATTTAATTAAATCCCACAACTCTTCTGAGTTATTGGTGTCATATCCCATACTTCGAGCCATGATGTTAAGGATATGATCATTAGCATCTCTGAAAAGAACTCAAAATCCAATGGGTCCAGGATTACCTTTGGATGCACCATCAAAGTCAAGCTTTATAAAACCCATTGGGGGATGACTCCAAGATGTAGGACTGATCACAGAGGGAGGGCGGTTGTAATCATATATTCTAATGGAGTTGGAGTTAAATATCCCAACAATGAAGGATGGCCCTTTTATTAGGGTCACACTTTAAGTATTCACTAGACCAAGGGTGGATTCAAATTGTCTCCTTTATGCTTTCAAAAATTTTGGACCATATTTGGGCTTCAGATAAAATAAAATCCCTGAAGATCTGACAATTTCTTTCTTTCCAAAGCTTCCATACCACAAATCTTGGAAGAAATTTCCAAATACGATTTAAAATGGGGTTTTTGAATGCGTTGAGTCAACATCTCTCTATTGTGATTATTACATTGTGATGATTGCGATCAAAGGTTCACATAGACGGTGCCACTTGGTCCCATATATGAGAGATAAACTGACATTCGTTGAGGATGTGTTTAGCTGTTTCCTCATGATTGAGACATAGGGGGGAAATGGAGGGGGCCGTGAATCCTCTTTTTAGGAGGCTTTCCCAGGTGAGAATGTGATTTTGAACCAACAACAATAGGAACAGACTTACCTTGGGCCATAGAAAGGCACACCAATTTTTTCCCCATATATCATCCTTCGAATAGAAGGTGTAACTATGCTTTGATTGCATAGTATTCTTTAATGGAAAAAAAACCCTTAGGAGAATGGCCCCAATGAAGGATGTCCAGGCCATGCCAGATACACACTCTTCTAAGAGTCTCTTCCTCCTGCCAAGATCCCAAATCACAATCTGGGGAAAAATCAAGAACTTGAAGACAAGTTTCTATTCTCTCCATGTCGAGTGTGAATAAGTCTCCCTCCAAAAGTCCTTTACTTTGGTGCCTTCTCTGTGTTGAAGAAGCTAGTGAATCCCTTGCATACCTTCTTTCAATTGAAGTGGTTGTAGCTGCTACCATGAATTTGTCCAAAAGAGAGCACTTTGACCATCTATAACTTCCCAAAAAACATGTTCCTGAACAAGGGATCTATTATTCCATGCTGCATTATGTATGAGAGAACCATAATAAGGTTCATTAAATCTTATCAACCTAGCTTCCTTAATTCCCATTGCATATTTTTGTCTCCAGAGGTAGGCCCAAATATCTGTGGGGTGGATCAACCATCGCCACCATATCCCCCCCCCCCATTACATCATTTAGAATGTAGGGATCCCTTAACCCAAGACTACTTGAAATTTTAGGACAACAAAGGTCATTCCACTTTACGAGGGCCCATTTCCACCCTTCTTTGACACCTTGCCATGAAATATTTCTCAAAATATTGTGAATGGTTTTTAGGATGGATTTCAATGCAACTAAGGAAAAGAAGAGGTAGATAGGGATGGATTGAAGAATTGATTTCAAGAGGACAAGGAAGCCTACAAGTTTGAGAGATCTAAAAATTCAGGAGCTGAGGTGATTTTTCAGGAAATCAATAAGGGGTTCTCAGGAGCTATTTCTTAAGGAATTGTCAATGAGGGGAATGCCAAAATATTTGGAAGGAAGGGAGCTCCAAGTGAATCTAATAATATGGGTGATATGGACTTGGATGGCCTTAGGGGTGTTGAAAGAGAAAATTTGTAATTTTTTGGGTTGATTGAAGTACTTGAGGCAACACATAAGTTGTCTAAAATACTACGAATTTTAATGGCATCCCATGTTGTAGGTGATCCCATCATCATGGTATCGTCCATGAATTGACTATGAGAAACATGAGGATAAATGATAGACAAAGGGATACCATGGAGAGAGTGTTCTTCTATGGAGGCTTTTATATAACGACTTAGACCTTCTTCCATGATGATAAAAAAGAAAGGAGAGAGGGGATCCCCTTTCCTAATGCCTATGGAGGGAGAAAATGTTTTAGAGGGAACACCATTAGCAAGAATAGAAAATAAAGTATAAGAGGCTAGGTTGAGGATCCATTCAATCCAATTACTGTGGAAGCCAAAATAAAGAAGAAGTCATTTCATATATTTCCAGCTGACAGTATCAAAAGATTTGGATAGATTTATTGATGCTTTAATCCGTTAGGAATGTAATGACAACCTCATGAGGATAAAACTCCTCCTGCACTTTTATAGAGGTGGTACTCATCTCTATTTTATGATACTCTTTGAGTTCTAGATTTCCAAAATGATATAGGACTTTGAGAAAGTCCACCGTGGGATTCAAAGAAAATATAAAAGTTGTAGAAAATAAAAAAATTCTATTTTAAAAGAGAATTCTTGAGAGATGACCAAGAACCTCACACACCACATATTTGAAAAAATAAGAAAAATTTCCTCACATCAATCATAGTTAAACTAAAGATTTATGATCACATATAAAAATAAAATAAAGTGGCTTGTACGCATATGATAAATTTAATAGAGTAGACACATGTGGAGCTCAAATGAAGAAAATGATAGATGAATCTCAAATATTTTATACTCAAAACTCAGAGTTATAAAACACTATCAAAACTGATCCTGAATTAGTTCTCTTGGGATTTCTGAAAAAATATTGAAGTTTGTTACAAAGATTTGAAATTAAAATGCATTTGTCCTGAGGACTGGGATTAGGGATCTCGCATACCATAAAAGTAAATATAAACGAGATGTGAGTTGTGGATAGAATATGGTGGGCAATGACAGAGTAGCAAGACCTGGAAAGAACACAAGAAGAAGTTATCAGATCTCGGTTAAACCTTTCTAGTAAAAAACGTGGAGTAACTAGATGAAAATCTGATAAAGAAAACAATATGTGATCAACATAAAATTACTATGATGGTCTCTCTCTCCTTTTACTTGCTTGCTTCTGTCCTTTTATCCTCCTTGTTGATGGTTATAGGAACCATCTCAAATTTTGTTTCTTGGCCTTCTTTAGTGAATTTATCAATTTCCTTCTTAAACCAATATTCGATGTAACTTTTCATTGGTGCAACATTGTTTTCATGCCTAATTTTGATATTAAACAATTCACTTTCTAAATCTCTTAGGTCATGATAAATGCCATGTATTTCTTCCTCAATATATTGATTTTTCATAGAATAATCAACCAACCAATTATCTATCTCTTCTTCGCCATATTCAATTATGCCATTAAATTTCTCAGCAAATAATCCTTTTAATATCTCCACTTGTTCATAAAATTTTTTCCTTCTCATAACCATTGAATTGAGAATTAACTTAGGATCTTTCACCTCATCAGTGTTTCCTGCCAAATCTATCTCTGTGAGCCTTATGAACAATTCTTCTCTTTTCACTATGGCTTCATTGCATGCCTGGACAATGTTATTCAAATTCTTGATCTTTTCTTTCTAATAGACATTAAGCTATTTAATTTGACTTGCATAAGGCATATCCTCCTTTGCCCTTTTCAATTCTGTCATGTTTGAGGCTTTTATCCCAAATGGTAAAACCACATCTGCATAGAATCCTTCTTCATTCTTTAAATGAGCATGTAGATATTGATGAAATGCATGTGCCCTTGAACCGAAAGAACAATATTTTTTGATACCTCCCATGCTTCTATTATCATTCACATTCTCTTTTTAATATTTTTATCGACATAACTTCATACCGCTGTGAGAAAACTTGAAGATCCCTTTAACTTAATACCGGGTGTAGTTGGTTTGACCATTGTTAAAGGATTGGATAGGATTGGAAGAGGCATCAATGAAGTATCCAATTCTTTGATCTTCTCTTTTAATTTGGCATTCTCAGCTTCTAAACCTCAATAGAGTCGTCGAGCGAGTCCCTAATTTCCCTATATATTTTGGAAATCTAGGACGGTCGCATATACTTTAGCTCGACCTCCGAGCAGACATTTCCATTTTTATTATTCTGGTCACTTCTTTCTACTATCAAATTTTTAGATTCTTTGTAAAAATCAACACTTTGAAAAGTGAAGGATTCTTCTTCACTAAAGGTATCATTTCCAATGACTTCCAATAAAGAATCTTGCTAAGCCATATGATATTGTTGTTCTATTGCAGGAAATATTTTTTAAATGTCTGCTTCTAGTTCCATATCTTCCAAGGAAAAACTTTGGATGTCATTTTCTATAAGATTATCTTCTTCCTCTTGCACTAAGTTTTTTATTTTCTTTCTCACAGGAAACTTATGTGAACTCTCAATTTTTCCAGGGGGAGGATTATTCTCTCCCCCTCCACTGGAACTGCTATTGAAATTATTTTTAATTGGGTGGGCCGCTAGAGCACTGCACCTGGATGTAGTATTATTAGGAGTAACAACTAGAGATTGAGCACTTCTTTCACTGGGACCTTTTCCCTTTTGCTTGTAACGATCATTACTACTAAGTAATGTTTCTAAATATCCATCATTATGTACAAGAGTGCTTTGGATGTTACCCTCTTATTCTTCGTTCAAGACAATTTGAATGAAGGAGTTATCGAACCCCACTGAAAGAATATGTCCAACAAAGATTTTGTTCAGATCAAAAAATTTGATCCTTTCAGCATACTTTAAACTCACATTCTTAAAATAATTTGTAAATTCGTCAATTTTATTTATATTTCTGAATATGAACTCTCCAATCTTCCATGATAGGAGAATAAACTTCTTTTTCCTTTTTTCATGGAAAATTTGTAACTATAAGTTATATTTCCTTGCCACCTATGTAATAAATAGTTTATCAGATACATGATATGGGAGAAAAGCAGGATTCTCTTTCGAGCATAATATCCTTATGATATTGTGATTCTCCATTTTTATATTGTCCCCTTTTTCTCTAAAAATATGGTATCTTGGATCAAATATCCTTGAAGTGTTTTCACCCAACAAAAGCTTTTTGAAGACTGGAACAAAATTATTATAAAATTCATAGTAAAAAAGAGGGGTCTTATGCTTTCATAATGCCTGATACCAAAAAGTAACTCGATTTGTTTTGAAATTCACACTCTTACCAATGGTTAAGTTTGGGAACTGACAACAATGCACAAGAGAAAATATCAAATAAGAGGCCATACTGAATTTTCTGTCCTTTTTATAGTGTGATAACTAGGACGAGATTTCGATAGAAATGAGTTTTCCCCAATAAAAAATGGCTTGTTCCTGTATTGTAAAATAGAGAATATATGAAATCATGCGAGAGATAGAAGCAATCTTTTCCTGACCTGTAAACCTAGTAAATAGACATGCAATTTCTCAATAGGGACTTTTTAAAGACTCAACTTGGATTCTGGTTATGTTTGTTGGGATAGATGCAAGATTCTCCAAATATTTTGGCAGGAGGTCAAGCCCATTATTATATTTCGTCAAGAATTCTCTGCAATCTCCACCTTTAAAAGTAAGAGTCGGCTTTGGCAGCTTCAACATATTGCGAAAAACTTGAGGTGAAAGAGAAATTTGAGAATGATCCCGGAGTTGTATAATTATTTGTCTTGGTACGTACTTTTCCACACACCATGCAATGATTTCCTTACAATAAAAAACCTCATGAACACATCCAGCATGAGCGATTCTAGATGCCCAAATTACATCTTTCTATAATGCAGGAGGAGAGGAATAATGAAAATATGCTCTTGACCACTAGAAGTTATGGTCTTCATGACTTAAGATATTCAGAGTGTCACCATAAAACTGGTTCCTAGATGATGCTTCCATAGGTTGACAAAACTATTTCTTCAGTTGAATAATAATCTCAAATAAATCTTTTCGGAAAGAAAATGATATTTTAATCCCTTGGAAAATGAATATTTAATGAGATTTAATGAGTAATTCCTGGAGTCTTTCACCATTAATGACGATATTTTTGGGGCCTGCACAAAAATTGTTATCATTAAACAATACTTAATGCATATCGGTAAAAACAACAAAAGGGAGAGGACATGCGAGAGAGAATTCGAATGTAGGATTTTCGTGAACCTGCCAACCCAAGAACCTTTGATTGTATAGATGATAAAAAATATACTGAGTGTAGAGGAATGGTAGGTCAGACTCGTATGCAAGAAGAATTAAATAATTTGGATCCTAACACCCATGACAAGGATGATGATCGAAATATAGATCATGAAACTTGGGGTGCAAAGCGAAGGTCACGAAAAATGGAGAGTGAAAGTTCAAACCCGCGAACCCACGAAACTGAAATATGACTAAGTGTTAAAACAAAATTATGAAATAAGTAAGTGGGTGAAAATGAAAACCAGTCAACCCATGAACCCATGGTTGTATAGATGATAAAAAAATATACCTAGTGTAGAGGAATGGTCGGTCGGACTCCTATGCAAGAAGAATGAAATACTTTGGAGCCTGGCACCTGTGACAAGGCTGATGGTCGAAATGTAGATCACAGAACTTGGGATGCATAGTGAAGGTCACGAAAAATGGAGACTAAATTTTTGAACCCGTGAACCCACGAAATTGAAATATGACTAAGTGTTAAAAAAAACTTATGAAATAAGTAAGTGGGTGTAAATGAAAACCCACAAACCCACGAACCCATGAAACTAAAATATGGCTAAGTATAGTAACTAGAAAGAGAGAAAATAATGGATAAAAAAAAAGGGAATAAGGGGAGGTGTAGAAGAGGGAAAATAAATGGACTAAATATGTAGGGAAAATAGAATGTGGAAGGAAATCATGGAAGCACAAAATGGTCTCAACAACTAGCTCCAACCGTGGGATGATAACCCCCTATGGGTTGTCAAGAATCCATAATCTTTATGACCAGATGCTTCTATCCTTTGGGATATGGAGTCAAATAGAAAGG
>ML790767.1:535202-556356 GCA_009831015.1 Picea engelmannii | reverse complement strand
ATATTTTGGTTATTTTTTTAATTTTCTTGTTGTTTAATACATAGGGGATTCACTTGTTGTCCAATTTACTATCTTGTTCATTTATAAAGGGCGTTTTAAAATTGTGAAAAATCAGGTCAATATTTTGTTTCATATTAGGGGGGAGAGATACTTTTAATTGAAGTAGGTTTATAGGTATTGGGGGTGAGGGCATGGGGGACACAAGAGGCTGCACACAAAAAGGGGATTTTATATGTATTGTAGTGGTGTTATAGGTATTGGTTTATGGCTTGTTGGGGAATAAATAAATTCACAATAAAAAATGATGAAACTCTCTTTTGAAAGTAGAAATTGATAGTGAGCTCACACCTTTACCCCTTGTTGAGATCACCTAAGTCATTTTTAAGGAAAATGATTTTGTGAACCAAAGACCTTGTGTCATACAACTTTGTATGTATTATTTTTCCTAACCCTCCTTTTTATTTGAAATTATATATGTAGCCCATTCTATCTCTAATTTTGTATGGTTTAATTTGTTGCACGTTGGTTCTATTCATTTGTAAAATCTCATAGTTTGATCCCATATTTAGGGGTAAATGTGTTCACCAATTCCAAGGGCTCTCCTGCAAACCTTATTTTTTCACTATGTAGGGTTATTTTTGAGTGGGTGATTTGATTTGGGAGAACAAGGGTTTCTAGTTTTTTACAACAATAGGGAAGCCAATATCACCAGACAACATATATGATTCAACCACATAGACTCACGGGGATGTGTGTATTTTCTTTTTCTCATTAAACTATGATTATCCCAATTTTATTGACCTCAACCAACCAATTGAGTCTTCTATTTAGAAATATGGATCTCAACCCTTAAATGAAAACAATCTCCTTGTTGTTACGTCTGACCTTAATCTTAATAATATATGAAAACCATAATATAATGATAGATAACAAATAAGAAGCGGATCATTTCTACCTAAAGGATAGGAATAATGCATGTAGGTCATATTGAGCTCTAGGATCACAATCTATTGCATCTCTCCTAAAAATAGTGCCTTTGAAGGTCAGATTGAGCCCTAGGATCACAATATCTCTTGCATATTTACTAAAAGGAGTGATTTTGAGTCTGAACGCTAAGAAAATAGGAAAGGATTATTGGGTAGATCACTTGCCTAAATATTACTATAAAGACAAGCTTTATAGAGGGATATAATTTTTTTCTTAAAATGTCCATGGGATCAGAGATCTAAGGGACAAAGAGTTATGATATGAAGCGACTCACCTTTCTAGGTCTACAAACATAAATCCATGTACATTGAAGAGAGGGGTCAAAGCAGTATATAACACCAAGATCTTGAACAGAAGGCTATCTTACGATAGTGGAATTTCCCTCTGTGAGGATGTTAGTATAATAAATTTCTTATTTTTGGGTAATTTTTATAATTTGCAGGTATATAAGAGTTTTTTCATGTATAAATACTAAGGGAAAAAGGAGTACAAAAAATTCCACGAAAAAAATGAATATATACAATATTTAGTAAAAATAGGGTTTTTTATTAATTACATAGATGTATTGGGAGTTGGATTCAACAAAACGATTTTGGAAGGTATTTTTCAATATCTAGTGAAATTAGGGGCATTCTTTAATATTTCACAAATGAACATGTTATGTCATAGGTTCACTGAGTGTAACCCTTGTGGTTCTAAGTGCCATCAACGATACCTCTGTGTCATGTGGGCTTCATGCATCTCCAATAACTCTCACTTCCTATGCAAACCAAGAAAATATTGGAAATTTTAATCCTTTAAGATGACGACTTGACCAACTCTATTCCTATTACGACAATTTCACATTCAGATGCTACTATCGGATGCTAAGGGTATCGATCCAACTTGCATAAATTTCTCCATTCAAATTGCGAATACAAATTTAATTCAAATTCTCTTCAAAAAAAAAATTCTTCAAAATTAATTTCATATCCAAATTTACTATTACAAACATGGCTCCAAACAAAATTAAGACTTACTTTCATGAGAAAATCGTCTTCAAATTTTACCTAGTTGGTGCTTCTTCACAAACTTTAACATTGTTTCTCCACTATGTTCTTTGAAAAATCAATCAATCAATGGTTCATAAATGGTTGACCCATATCTGGCCCAAATTTTCATCTATGTGTTGTCCTTCAAAATATATATGGCACACATCAGCTCAAAACCTTATAGGTTAGATAATTGTTTCTAGCTACGACTATTATTTCCTTGTTCTCTACTTATCACCCTTGTCTTTGCACCCAATCATGTGACTCATTCTTTGTAATGGAACTATAAAAATTATGGTCATCCTTACCAACTAAGACACTATGGACCAATCATCTCCTCTATGCTAGCTAGGATGATTATCAAACTTGTTTCAAAAGTCAATTGCCTACAATTTTTTAATGATTTTAAAGGAAGGCACCTCAGAAGAAATGCATGATACATGTAAAGCTCCTAGTCATATGGCATTATGTACCTATAAATCACTTCACCTACTCTTGGTGGATCCATAGGTGATCCTCCCTTAGATGTTGTTGATGTCATTCAATCAAATGCATCTGCACAAAAGTGAGTTATTTGTGTTTCTACACTTATACAACATATCAAACAGACTTTTCAATCACTTCCTAATTAACTCAATAAGCAACTGAAGAGAGTGAATTTAATTATCTATTATGGGTCTTCTTAGTACTTACATGTTAAAAAATGTGCCATTTTTTAAAACCTATCTACTACCACCATCACAGAATCATTCTTCATTTGTGTCATAGGTAGTCCCAAAATAAAATCCATGCTTACATCTTCACATGACCTTTCAAGTACCGTAAACGAAGTGTAAAGTCTTGTATTTTGACTTCTACCTTTGGCTAGTTGACAAACTCTACAACACTCAACAAATTTTTTGACGTCTTTGTAGATGTTGGGCCAAACATACCATTATTTCACCAATGTTGTGGTCGTGTCCATGCGAGAATGTCCTCCTAAACTTCCACTGTGTAACTCTCCAATGAGATTCAACCATAATGAACTCTATGGAATACACAATTGTTGGTTCTTAAACAACAATCCTTCTTGAATATGGTAATCAAATAATGGTGTTTGGTCCATACTCCATGGTTCTTTGCACGCTTTCCAAGCCTATGCAAAATATGCATCCTCTTCATATAATCCTTTCACACATTCCAAACTTACCACTGCAACTAACATGGTGTTTAACAATACTTTCCTCCAACTCAATGCATCAATGACCTTGTTTGATTTCCTTGATCTATGTTTCAAAACAAATGTATAACTTAGTAAAAATTCTACCCATTTAGAATAGTTTTGATTCAATTTTCCTTGGTTGTTAATGTACTGCAGCGCGTTGTGATTAGTAAAAAAAAAAAAACTCCTTTCGAAGAAAGTAATGTCGCCACTTCTTCAAGTCCTGGATGATAGCATAAAACTCTTGATCAGAAACATAGTATATCTTCCTTTCTTCATTTAGCTTCTCACCGAAAAATGATATCGGTCTACCTTTTTGGCTCAAAATTGCTCCAATCATTGTCCCAATGGCGTCACGGTCTACTTGAAATAACTTATTGAAATATGGAAGTGCCAACATTGGTTTTTCTATTACCTTTTTCTTCAAGCCCTCAAATGACTTGTTTGCTTCTATTGTCCATTGAAATGTGCCTTTCTTGATGCATTCAGTAAGAGGTGCAAAAATATGACTGAAACTTCTAACGAACTTCCTATACAAACTCACTAGTCAATGGAAACTCCTCACATCGAAAATGCATTTAGGCATCGGAAAATCTAAAATAGCCTTTACCTTCTCATAATCAGTCTTTAAACATTCTTTTTAAACTACAAAACCCAAGTATAAAAGCTCCTTCTGAAAAAATGTACACTTATTTAGATTTATTAGCAATTCCTCCTCTTTCAATCGCTATAACACTTTCTTCATGTGCTCCAAATGTTCCTCTTTGCTCCTACTGAAAATAAGAATGTCATCCAAGTATACAACAATAAATTTTCCCAAAAACGGTTTCAAAACTATGCTCATCAGCCTCATGAACGTACTAGGTGCATTAGTTAACCCAAATGGCATAACTAACCACTCGAACAACCCATATTTTGTCTTGAACATTGTCTTCCATTCATCACCTTGACTTATCCAAATTTGATGATAACGACTCTTCAAATTAATCTTCGTGAAGTACTCAACACCACTCAAATAGTCCATAAGATCATCCATTTTTGGTAAAGGAAGCTTATACTTGATGGTAATATTATTAATAGCCCATGAATATGTACACATTCGCCACAAACCATTCTTTTTCGGTGTCAAAAATATTGGTACTGTGCAAGGACTCAAACTTTTTCAAATTAATCCTCTATCAAGTAAATCATGTACTTTCCTATTTACCTCTTCACTCTTTGGTAGAGTCATTCAATAAGGTTATTTAATTGGTAAACTTGATCCTAGTATCAAGTCGATTTGGTGCGATATAGTTCTCAATAGAGGTAACCCTGCTGATAAATAATCTACTACAATTTCCTTAAATTATTTCAAAAAATGTTGAATCTCGGTTGGTATAAAATTTATTTTCTCAGTTTCCTAAATCCTTTTTGTAGTTGTTTGCAAACAATAACAATTCTTTTTCTTCTCTCCTAGAAACTCTTTATAACAACATAACATGATTCAGTTGTTACTGCTATGCATGTTATTGTTGTTATTGTTATCCATAATCTTGTTGTTATTGTCATCCATAACCTTGTTTTTATTGTCATCCATAACCTTGTTGCTATTTTTGTCCATACCCTTTTCCAACATTGGTACCAACTTATAACGTTGTCCATCCTTGAAAAATTAATATTAATTCTCTCTTTCATTGTTGAATACCTTTATTTCAAACATCCACGGTCTCCCAAGAAATACATGACATGCATCCATCTCTATCACGTCACATAAAACTTGTTCATTGAAACTTCCAATCTAGAAACTCAATAAACATTGCTCAGTCACAATCACTTACTGTGTTTTTTGCAACCATGAAACTTGGTATGGATTAGGATGTGGAATTCTTTTTTGCTTAAATTTCTCCATTACTTTAGTGGATACTAAATTTTCTGTACTTCCACCATCTATGACAATATGACTTCACTTACCCGAATTTTACATTTAGTTTTGAACACTCTCTTTCTCTGTTCAGGGTCTTCTGTTGCCTTTGTCTGGGGATTGAGTAATACTCTTTTCAACATCATGTTTTCTCCTTTTTCCTCTTGAATTACATCCACATTCCCACCAACAACTACTGTCTCATATGCCTGGGTGACTTGCATATTATCCTCATTTCTTCTCGTTATGTTTTATCTCTTCAGACATTCTGATGCTTTGTGACCCTCTAGGCCACATCTATAACATATAATCACATACTTACCTCGACCAAAACCTTTTCCTCTATTATCACTTATTCCTCCTCTTTTATTTGGATTTTCGGTCACTTCATCCTCCTTCTCACTATCTTTAGTAGCACTTTCTCCGCCTCTTCCTGTAGTCCCTTTTCCCCAAAACTTATGGCGCAATCTTCTGTCAATCTTTTATTCCACTTTCAAAGCAACCTGATAGACTTCATCTACATTACAAAATTAATGTGTACTCATCTCATCCTGAATATGATACTTCAACCCATGCATGTATCTTTCCACTCTTTGATACTCCGGTTCTTTTATCCCTGACCCAAGTCACATCTTGAAGAATTCTTGAGTATATTCACGCATAGATGTCTCTTTCTACTTGAGATTTTGTACTTTTCTACACAAGTTTTGTTGGTAGTCAATAGGTAATAATTTCTCTTTGATTTTACTAATCGTCTTCTTCCAAGTTTTAATCTTCTCTAATCTATTATCTGCATTTCCTCTCTGCAACATATCCCACCAAAGTGCAGCATGTCCTTTCAACTTCGTTATGGAAAAAGGAACATGATTGGGATCTTGAACATTATCATACTCAAAGTATCTTTTGAGCTCTCCTCTCCAATCTATAAGAGTTTTATCCATCATACTTCCATCATAGAACGAAACTTCAACCCTCACGCTACTTGTATTACTCAAGAAGGATATCAAATGCATTGTTGGGTCTCCTTCCTCAACATTTTTCTCAACTTCAATCTCTTCCTAGGATTTTGAATCTAAATCAACTTCACAATTTCTTCTATTCTCTAACTCTTTTATTATTCTTCTTAATTCTTCGAGTTCTCTATTCCTTTCACCTCCTCATGCTACAACTTCTCTTCAACGTGGAATCCTTAGGAGTTGTCTTGCATCCCTCACTCGGACCAACATTCACAGGCCCTACCTTTAGGAATTGTTCTCTCACAACTCGAGAACTAAATTTGCTCGGATACCACTTGATGCAGTAGAAAATCCCTGAAGCAAATATAAAACCTACAAGACTATGCTATTCCTTCATAATGCACAATGGAACTCATGTTTTGACATTTAACAAAAATTTCAATAGCTTTTGTTAAGGCTGAAATAAAAGAAATTGATTACAATCACAAGAACACAAACAAGCTATGAATCCTTTTCTTTATCATTTATTTCATAAATTCCTCTAATTACAATGTGACCAATAAATACATCCTTCGTCGCCAGACTAGAACTGGTTCACTGCATTGTTCCTCTATGTATTATGCATTATTTTATTAATCTCGTTCTCTATGGTGATCTAAACCACTTCAATCAGCCCCAATGAATCTTGATTCCATTCTTGACTAGATGAACAACCCCTCAACACCTTTTTCCCTATCTTTTTATTCCCAATGCCTCCTTTGTCGATTCATTTCTAGCCATTGAGAAGATGAACAATCATGGTGGTTCATTGTCCAATTATTTCCCAAATTTGAAATTATTTCCCTCTTCTTTCATTGGCGATTGTCACTTGGAATTCAATATTCCTCAGACATGTGGACTAAACTTGGAATCAGAATAATGAGTAGTAGCATAAAAATTCCATCATAATTCTTGTAACATGGAATTGTAACATAGAATCATGTATCGTGGAGTTGCAGCATAAATCATGTAGCGTGGAGTTGCATCATTGTCATTTTTAACAAGGATTCACAACACGAGATATAGAGTAGATTTACAACCATCCTTATTCATCCTAAATTGACTTGTACATACTTGAAATGTTTTTTTGGGTGATGTGGATTTCCCAGAACCAAATATGCTCCTACATCACAAAAACAATTTGACATACCTAAAATTTTCTTATGTCATTGAGTTCACATGTGTGTAGTACGACCAAGGTGTATCAATGTGGTAACCTTTTCAGTGAGCAATCCCAAGGAAATGATGCAACATTTAGAGTATCATGCATGCAGAATATTCATGTCAATTGGCAATTAAATGGATCAATGTTGTAATAACACTATTCATACGTCCAATTTTGCAATGCATGGAAAATATGTTATCAGTGAAAATTTATGTTGCAAAAATAACCAAAGAACTTAGGACGTCTCAAAAAAATATCAAAGTGTTTGAGTATGATATAAACTTTGTTTTTATTTTCCACATAAATGATCCAATATTAAATCACAACTCGCATGCAACATTGTGTAATATTGATGTAGCAACTTCCAATATGCAATCTCAAGATGACAATGTAAAGTTTTACATATGTAGAGAATTCATATCAATTTGGAAATGAAATAGATCCCTGGTGTAAGGACTTGTTATCGATATCCGATTAGAATGAGAAAATGTTGCATATCATGTTCATGAACTATTGTAGTGCAATGGGAAAACAAATAATAGAATTGAATATGACATCAATGAACAAATTTAAACCATCACATATGTATCATGATAACTATGTATCAATGTTGTAATAAGTTTCTAGTGTGCAATTCAACCTCAAATTTCAATATTAGAATGCATATATACAAATATACAATGTTTTAATCATGAACACATAGATCATATCAAACTTATTGCAAATACATAATTGTTGTAGTAATTCTTCAACAATTAGGTGGATCTATAAAAAATATCTATATCATTCGATCCAGACAAGATGTATTAATGTTGCAAATCATGTGATATAACCTCGTATTTAAAACAAGGAGCATGTGCATACAAAAAAATACAATGTTTAATCATGTATACATAGGTTGCATCAAATTTAGTATGAGTATGTCAAAATTGCAATGCTTAGGTTAAGGTGCACAAATAGATAATTTATGCAGCAACCTTATGAGTAAGGAGACCTACTAAAAAGTATATGTTTATATCAAAATGCGAAAGCAAGTATGTAATTGTTGTAGCAAGTTTGACCACATAATTTAGGGTTGTCACGAAATCACAATGTATCATAGAATTAAGGACCATTATTGTGGAAGATTTCCAATACGAAATCTCAAACTCATATTCACAATTTTATATCAAACTCATGGATGTAATGAAGGGTTTATATCATCACATCTATTTTCACTCAACACATGTCACAAGAACCTTCAGTTGTTTATACTCAAGAAAATATAGATCGGGGACAACGAGCTCAATGCTTTGAGAAGACACTTGTTGGGGAAATAATATGATATATCAAACCCACTAGTACAATACATAATAGCTTTAGGGTTTAATGGATAATAATATTAGTCAACAAAGAGATGATCAAACCCTAATTGTTGGTTAAATATAAACAGTGAAAATCGACCAACTTGAAAAATGTGAAAGATAGGTGATATAGCTCAAATAATACAAAAAAGATTGCTTTGTTTTTTTATATATATAGTTTTAGGTGATTGAAGATAACAAGAATATCAGTGCCTTAGAGGGAAAATGGGGTCATCACTTCACCTCAGTGTGAAGTATAGGTTTTAAGAAGAATGATGTTGAAGGGAACCAAGAGGATTTCCCCTCAAGCATCCCCTGGGGCTTGAATATTTCTTTACAGTTGCAAAGGAGGATTGATCCGTGAGGAATCTTTCCTGGTGCTAGAAAAATTGTACTTAAAGATGAGCCAAGCAGAAGAGAAGATCCATTATATGTCCTATCTTAATGCATGAACTAGGAAATTTAATGATCAAATGGAAAAGGAAAGAAAACTTACCTTGAACCCTTCCAAGTGGAGCATCGAGCACTTACTTAGCCTTGTAGCATCCTTGCTCTTCTAAGCAATCTCTAAGAAAATTATTATAACCCTTGAAAAAAATAACTTGAAATCATGAGAAGAAAAAATGATATTCAAAAGATCTCAACATGAAAGCTTCTCATTAATCTCCGATATAATAAATACAAGTTATAATAAAATAAAATAATTCAAAAAATGCTCACAATGTACAATGTCCCTCTTAGAAGAGGTCAAACACAATACATAAATCACATGTAAAAAAGTGCCAACGTCCACATAAATAGTCCAAGGAAAGTCAAATTATCCAATGTTTACTTCCTCCATCCAAGGAATGGTCCAAGAAGTATACATGGATCCCAATGCATAATACCTACTCTAAGCGATGGGTTTAGCCTCTTAGCAAGCTATTAGTTGGTAGCACCTGGTGACATCCTTCAACACATCATAACAAAGGGGTTAGTTTTAGTACTTGCCTAAGTCTTACCAAGGGGAACAATGTTGACCCTTATTACTTATGTCAAATCCTAAGACACCCATACTTCTTACGTATCTAGGTGAAGGACATGTAATAATTATTAATAATGACAAAAGGGGAAGGGGAATGGATTCATGTGATGACCCTCAAAGTCTTAGACATCCACAAGTCTTATTATTCATTTAATTATTCATCTAGATTTATTTATCTAGGTTTTTTCTTTATAATTTCCTTCTTAAGGGAGATTATCATTGAGTTACCATCCTTGACGCTATTCTTTCTACCCTTTAATTTTTTTATTTTAATGTTCAGTTTATTGAACAAGTCCCTTTTATTTACATATTCATAGACAAACCAAGGACAAGGGCATTGGTTAATCTTAATGATTGGATTTTAATTGTGCTCTTCACCTGTTAGACTCAGTGGCTTTGTTTATTTTAGGATTTTAGATTTGACCTTTCCTTTTGACCTTTAAGCAATCATACATGACTGGGATAATATTCTTATGTGAATGGAATGAATGAACTAGGGACGTGGAAAGTGGTTAGTGTTGGAGATATTACACACATCTAGGATTTTCATTTCATTTTATTTTCATAATTTTATTTGGCTATGTTGACAGTCCCTTATTATGATATATTCTCCCCTAGACAAGGGTGCCACATACCCTCCAGTCAATTCTTCATTACCGTTCAGTTAGACTAGTTGAGTGAAGTGTTGCATGTTAACCTTGGATTTATCACCAAGTGTTGCATGATAACCTCATGATCATCACCAGTAAAGTGCACTTTCATTGGGATCATCTCCAATAAGTCACATTCCACATGTGTGAGTGATCTCCACCTCATTTTACTCTGGTTTGGCTAGTTAACTAACGACCACATGGCCAGTTAACTAGGACTAGGTGGCAATTGACTCCAATGATTTCCAATGTGTGTCACATCTCTCTAAAACACTCCTAATGCACATTAGAATGGATATTATGGTGATTTATTTGTGTCATACATAGTATATCACTTGTATTGTATCATTCTCTTACTCAAATAATAACAATTCTTTGATTATTTTCTCCATTTTTGTCTTCTCTCTTCATCCACCATTGCAAGTTGTGTATGTTTCATTGTTATCTAGATTTTATGTCCATGTATCTTAGAAAATATACATGGTATCAGAGCCCATAGGTTTCTAGCAAGGATCGTCATCAACACTCTTTTGCAGGGACCGAAGATGGAACAAAACAACATGAAAGATGGAATTTCTCGCATCTGCAATTCTAATGCCATATAACCCCTTCAAATGGAAGCCAATAATTATACACCTACACAAGGGTAAAATATTGTATCAAATAACCATGGCCACAAAAAAATAACCCACCTCAGTAATCGAAAAATCCAAGTACTTCAATTGCATGGATGAGGCTCATGGTCTCCTATGCATGTCTATTTCTCCCGACCTATGGTTTCACATCGTTGCATGAAAGACACCAAATGAGATCTGGATCACCTTGGCTTGTCTCTTTGGAAAGTAGGATTAAATGAGGGACCATTTTGTCGAATTAGAACTAAATGCCTTGGATCCAAATAACTTTGACAATGTCCAATATTTGTTCACCAAATTTAAATCTCTCCTTCATGGATTAACTGACTGTGGTATCGAAAAATACAAACAAGAAAAAAAAATGGTTCTTTCTATCATGTAAAAAATTGGACTGAAATTTATTGTATTTGTTCTCTTGACACAGACCCCCTACCCTGAGGGGTTCGACTGACCTCCCGGTCACAGATCTTCTATTCTCCCTACGCTAAAGTGGCTCTCAAGTCCTCGCTAGAACACTTGCAACAAATAACCCACGAGCCTTCAACAGAACCCTACCCGCACAAAGAGGTGCTAGGCACAGTTCCTCTCACCAAACAACCGCTTGAATGTGACATCGGGCCCAACTCTATCGGTGCTTCGCACTTCGAAATTTTGGGGATGTTGAGGTGAAGCAACTTGACACCTCAACCTTGGAAATCCCAAAACCCAATCACCAATGACCCAGATCCAATGATCCAGATCCAGCATAAACCAATGGTCTTGGTTGCTTGTCGGCAATCTCCCTTTCGGGGATTCGAAAATGATGTGTGCGCCTTTCCTCCGGCGTCGAATTCCCAAAACTTTCACGTCCTGATCGACGATTCACAACGCGCATTGATCAATGACTCTAATTTAACCCTGATTTCGCGTATCGGGGTTGTGAAAGACAAGGCTCGACGTTGCTCCCCAATACAACAAATCCCGAGCTTCCGAAACTTAATGGATGACCCTGATCCCACTGGACCAATGACTTAGATCTCCTTTGGGTGTTACACCCCAGATGAATCCTTTGCTTAGCCTCCTCACAACTTAACACAATCAGATGAATCTCGTGACTTCGACACTCTCCTTGAGAAGTGCTCCACCATTCACTCAAACTTCGATGGGCCTTGGGTGATTCTTGCAGACGCCGAATCATCTGAACTCGGAATCTCACAACAGTTTAAGTCCTTGCCTCCCTTTGAATTGTTCAAAGGTTCTAACCCTCTTGAGCTTGGGTTTCTTTGATGGCTTCCAGATCCAAAGAATCCCTACGCACACACTTAACACGACTCGAAGATAACCTCCATTTATCCACGATATTAACTCTATGCGCTCCTCACAATAGAGATTCTCCAACCACTCTGTGGGATTGAATAATTTCAATTCCACGCTCAGCCTGCACACTCCTTGCACGGCTCTGTGCCTTACACGCACTTTTGTTGGTATAAGCCAAAGTTACCCCTCCTGAGCTTTCTGAGATAAAACTCAGAACTCTGTCACACACTCTATGCAGACCTTTCACTGCACTCCTTGCGGGAATTCTCAGGAACAGAACAATTGAAACTTATACTTGTACTCTCACAAACTCCATATATTCACCATGAAATCACAAGCATACACATAGCAATGAAACAAATGCATGAAAGAGAAATATAAGTGAGATGTAACATACCATTCAAAAGATACAAACAATATTCATCACACGCCATGTAAATTTGATCAAATCATTCTTATATTAATCCAGAGCTTCTGTACATGGTTCAATAGCAACAACTATTCTTCATATAATCTCTAATATTATATTCCTCTCTACTTTCCTAATCTTTTACATCAAATTACAATACTATCTAAGGATTAAAAATGAGAGAGTCTTCTTGAGTTTTTCCCTCTCTCTTCTCTAAGCTATCTTATCAGAATTAAAAGCCACCTACTAAACATAAATTACAATAAATGCCTCCTTATCCGACAACTGAGAGAAATGCTAATAATCTGTATTACAATCTTGTTGGAGTTACTTCACACACACCTAGGATTTATTTTTCTTAAGGTTATTCCTTGTTTATTAGTCATAATTAGTCATTATCCAGTCTCCTATATTTTAGTGGAGAATATTCCACATGGAGAATATTCTCTTTCAGTTGACATTTCAATTTGACTAGTTGAGTTGAGTTTAGATGTTACATTGGTTTTGTCACCATGCAACATTGGGATCATCACCAACTCACTACTCTTTGTTCAGTCAGTTAACTGAAGACTAGTTGACTAGTTAACTTAGCTAGGTGGTAGTTCACTCCCGTAACTGCCTGAGAGACTAGACTAGATGACAGTTTACTCTTGTAATTGTTGGTGTGTGTCCAGATCAATCTATACCACCAGTATGGCTCATTAGTTACTCATTTATCCTATATATATTGTAAATTATTCACTCTTAGAGTGTGGAATACGGTTAATGAGAATTCTTCCATTCTTTCTACCTTGCTTCTTGTTTATCAATTTCTCTCTGCAAATGTGTGTAGTATTTTCTAGCTAGACCTATTTTGTGCAGGTTCAACACATTTACATGGTATCAAAGCTGACAGACTGCTAAGCAAAAGCTACACCAAATCATTTTCTGCAGGTACAAAAGTTTGAAGACAACAAAAGATGGATTATTCACTGGAAATACTTCTCACGCCTCATAACTATTTGGAATGGAAGCCAAAAATTCTGATTCATCTTAGATGCAGAGGCTTGTACCAAATAACTATGGAAATGTAAGTTAGAGCCTGATTCTGTCGATGAGAAAAATGACTTTCTCAATAGACAAGATATGGCCATAGGAAGTATCGACATGTCTGTTTCTCCCGAACTTTTCCATAAAGTATATGAAGAATCACAAGGATTAACTCCAAATGAATTATGGACCAGATTGGAGGTTCTATTTGGGAATAAAGAATATTGTGAAGATTTCATGTAGGAGGTCGAACAGATAGAGCCAGAAGAGAAGCCATCAAAAGATCAAGCCTCTTATTATGAAGAGTCTTCTACAAAAGTATTTGCAGAAATTTGTATTCCATTAATTGAAGGTGATGCCTACTCCATTTCAGATTTGTTTTCTGAAATTCATGTGGAATATATATGACATATATCTTAGGAGTCACATGCAGACACTTTTGCATGCACCATGCATGCATCTTAGGAGTCAAAAAGAGAGCCGCACACATCAGACTCAATTCTGATATTTTATGAGCGCCATTTGCAGAAACAAAATGGATATTTGAATTCCTCTCGGGAAAATATCTAATTTCAAAAAAACAATCATCCGAAACGGAGTCCGGAAAGTGAAGTTATGATCATTTTAAAATCAACAAAAGTTCAACATTTTTCTGGAAACGGCCGCACGGTTTTCAAAATTTCATCCAAAATTTATTTGGATATTATTCATTACAAGAAGATAAAGTGGATATGTGTGGAAATATCAATGATTCATATGCTTCATCAGATCCTTGCAGACATCTACATCTTCAACAAAATCTTCAAAGAACACAAACTTTCACAATTGCGAGGTCTTCTTGGAGTGAAGGACATGGTTGCTTAACAACTACCTTTTGTTCCTTATCATTTTTTATTTTATGCATTGTAATTTGAGGGGGGGGTTTGTTCCCATGAGGTTTTCCCTCTTTCCTCATTTAGTTCAGTGTATATTTTGTATTTGGGTACCTAACATGGCCTCGTAGCCGGGACCCATTCTTTATTTTCACCATAGTGATGGTCAGGGGGGGTGTTGGAGTTACTTCACACACAACTAGGATTTATTTTTCCTAAAGTTATTCCTTGTTTTTTATTCATAATTAGTCATTATCCAGTCTCCTATATTTTAGGGGAGAATATTCCACCTAGAGAATATTCTCTTTCAGTTGACACTTCAGTTTGACTGGTTGAGTTGAGTTTAGATGTTGCATTGGTTTTGTCACCATGCAACATTGGGATCATCACTAACTCACTACTCTTTGTTCAGTCAGTTAACTGAAGACTAGTTGACTAGTTAACTTAGCTAGGTGGAAGTTCACTCCCGTAACTTCTTGATAGACTAGACTAGATGACAATTCATTCTTGTAACTGTTGGTGTGTGTCTAGATCAATCTATACCACCACTATGGCTCATTAGTTACTCATTTATCCTATATATATTGTAAATTATTCACTCTTTGAGTGTGGAATACGGTTAATGAGAATTCTTCCATTCTTCCATTCTTTCTATCTTGCTTCTTCTTTCTCAATTTCTCTCTGCAAATGTGTGTAGTATTTTCTAGCTAGATCTATTCTGTGCAGGTTCAACACATTTACAAATCCCCCAAAACACAAATGCAAATACATCCTTCCATATTTTTTTTCATTAATTCTTTCTCTTTCAAATTTGAAACGTCCTCAAAATGTGCGCTAGTGCATTTCCAGTTGTTCTCACCCTTGCGCTTGCTTTGCTGGCTCACTTACGATGCTCCTGCATCATACTCCCCTGCTGGAAAAACATTCATGGACTCTTGTCCATGAGCTCCTGCACCGTCTGTCCATGTTTCTGGATGTTCGCTTCACTTTCCCAACTGGCATATTCAATATGGTGTCCCTTCCATTTCACCATGTATTCAAAATATGTTTTTCTCCGGGTCTTTTTGCCAATTCTATGATCAATAATCTTCTCCATCTGTGGCTTTTCAGTTATAGGCATCTCTTTAACCCATTGGACTTCCTTTTGATCCTTTGATCTCTCTATCCCACCTGCTCTGTAAGGATATATATCTTCTATATTGAATATGGGCGATATTCCTACCCCATCTGGTAATTCAATTTCGTAAGAATTTGCCTCAAACTTTCGCAAAATCTTACATGGTCCAATTTTCTTCCATTTCAACTTATTGTATGTTCCCCTTGGGAATATTTCTTTTTTGAGATGCGCCAGAACCAAATCACCTACTTCAAATTGAAGTTATCTTCTATGCTGATTTGTTCTGCGCTTACATCCCTGGCTAGAATTCTGCAACCTCTCTCTGATTTTACTGTGGAGCTCCTGCATTCCTGCTGTAAATATTCAGTGCTAGCACTCCATAATTCATTATGCTCTATGTCTTTCAACTCAGAGACTCCTCTTGGATGCATTCCATATACTATTTGAAATGGGCTATGTCCTGTACTCCTATTGGGTGAATCGTTATATGCAAATTCCGCCTGTGGCAGAACCTGATCCCATTGGCTGTGGTGTTCAACTACCAAACTCCTCAATAAGTCCCCCAAACTCCTATTCACTACCTCATTATGTCCATCTGTCTGAGGATGATATGATGAGCTAAAAGATAAATTCATCCCCAATTTATTCCATAGGGTCCTCCATAAATGACCAACAAATTTGGTATCTCGATCTGAAATGATACTCTTGGGTAAGTCGTGAAGTCTAAAAACTTATTTGAAAAACAGATTTGCAATGTGAGTTGCATCACTGGCTTTCTGACATGGTATGAAATGTGCCATTTTTGAAAATCTATCGACTGCCACAAATATGGAGTCACAACTCCCCTGTGTCCTTGATAGTCCCAACACAAAATCCATGATTACCACATCCCATGGCCTCTCTGGTACTGGAAACGGTTGATACAACCCTGTATTCCGTCTCTTCCCCTTTGCATGCTGACAAATTCTGCATCTGTTCACAAATTCTTGACATCCATCCTCATCCCTGTCTAATAGTATGAGCCATTCAGTTGTGCAAAAGTATTTTCATGGCCGAAATGTCCAGCCAATCCCCCACTATGTTTTTCCTTCAAGAGGTTCTCTCTCATGAAGCATTTCGGTATACACAACTGGTTTCCCCTGAACAACAGTCTATCCTGAATCAAGTATTGATTCCATTGGCTTCTGTCTCTGAGAACTGGATTCTCACATGCTTCATAGGCTTCTTTAAAATCTGCATCATCTCTATAAATCTCCTTGAGATTGTCAAAACCTAAATTTTTCACTTCGAACTCCTGCAGAATCAGACATTTCCTGCTCAATGCATCAACAACCTTGTTAGCAGTTCTAGAAATATGCTTTATAACAAAAGTAAAATTATGCATATATTCAACCCATTTTGCATGCTTCTGGTTCAATTTCTCCTGTCGAGTTACGAATTGTAAAGCATGGTTATCACTATACAAGACAAACTCCTTTGGAACCAAGTAATGCCTCCACTTCTTCAGCACCTGTATGAATGCATATAAATCTTTATCATACATGGAATATTTCATCTTGGTCTCATTCATCTTCTCACTGAAGTATGCAATCGGCTTGTTGTCTTGACTTAAGACCGCTCCAATCGCAAATCCACTTGCGTCACACCTTACATAAAACGTTTTGCTGAAATTTGGCAGAATCAGAACTGGTTGTTTAGTTATCTTATCCTTCAACAACTTAAAACTTTTCTCCGCTTCTTCTATCCAATGAAAAGATTTGTGTCTTTTCTTGACCATGTCCATTATTGGTGCACATATCCCACTAAAATTCCCGATGAAATTCCTGTAAAAGATGGCTAATCCATGGAAGCTTATGACTTCAAAGATACTCCTTGGTGATGGCCAATCTTTGATTTCTCTTACCTTTTCCAGATCCATCTTTAACTCGTTCGCAAAGATCATGAAACCTAAGTAAATGAGTTCCGTCTTCATGAAATATGACTTTTTCAGATTTATCAACAATTTCTCTTGTTGTAACCTCCTTATTACTCCAGCTAAATGCTTCAGATGTTCTCCTTCAATCTTACTAAAGATTAGTATATCATCAAGATACATGATTACAAATTTCCCATTGAAATCTTTCAAGACTTCGTTCATCAATCTCATAAAAGTACTGGGCGCATTCGTCAAACCAAATGGCATGACAAGCCATTCATACAGTCCTTCATTTGCTTTGAATGTTGTCTTCCATTCATCGCCTTCCCTCATTCTAATATGGTGATATCCACTTTTCAAATCAATTTTTGAAAAAAACTTTGCTCCACTCAAGCAATCCATTAAGTCATCCATCCTGGGTAAAAGAAATATGTACCTGATGGTAATCTTGTTTATAGCCCTCGAGTCTGTACACATTCTCCAACCACCAGATTTATTCAGACTTAACACTGTAGGTACAACGCATGGACTCAAGCTTTCTCTAATCAACCCTTTATTCATCAAATCCTAAACTTGCTTCTTGACCTATTCATTCTCCTGCAGTGTCAATCTGTACGCTACTTTTTTCGGTAAATTTTGATTTAGGTGGATGTCGGTGGCCACCCACCTTTTCCGACTGGCTCAAAATAGTTTTCTGGCAATTTTGGTAATTTACTATTTTTAGTAGGTTTTAACTTCTAGGGCCATTTTGAGGGCCTAAATGAAGGTTTTTCGAGATCGAGGTTCTCAATGATAGCCAAAGGCATGATTGAGCCCCCAAAATGAATCTTATCGATGATGCCTTTCCAACGAGCTATCATACACCTAAAACGAAGATCGTATGCAAAAGTTACGACCCCATGAAGTTGATGTACTAACTTACCCAAACGGGGCCCACATGACTTTTGGCGCTTCATCTCCTAGGGTTAGGTTTTTGGATGTCTAGGGTTTTTGGAATTCCTGTTTATTGTAAAAAGGCCTTCAGAGCCTCATTGTAATCATCTTCTTGTGAATGCGAGTAGCGGTCACATCTCTTCTTAGAGATAAGCTGCCACCATTCTAGCGAGTCTTTCACTCTGTATTTTTACAGTCTCTGTACATTTATTTCATTAATAGAAATCGTGTATTACTGTATCTTTGTGTTTATGGTTTCATATCTGATACATTTTTGTTATATTATTGTATATACGTGATATCTCTATACATTTCTTTATTATATCTCCGCTCTCATTTCTTGCCGAAAATAATCTGGATCAATGGTATCAAAGCAGGCTATTCTTAGTCGTTTTTTTTAGTGCATGTCCCCTACGAGGTCTGAGTATAGCAAGTTGGGTCTCGAGCTTGTCTCTCTTGAGGAAAATAGCTCTCACACACCCAAGAAACCCTCAATGGCGGAAGAAAAGAAAAACGACGGAGCAGATGATCCTATCAATCTGTTGCTTGAGCAAGCTCTCATGCAACAAAGGGACGAAATGATGAAGAATTTTTACCACATCCTTAAATGCTTACCAATAGCATCAGACGAATCTTCATCAAGCGGCCACTTTGGAGGCACCTTGCCTTTCAATGTACAAGTTAATTTTGATATTCCTGTAATTGAAGGACAGATAGATGCAGAAGCCCTAGAAAAATGGTTAACTCTGCTAGAAGGTTATTTCTCTATTCACAATTTTTCCGACAAAGAAAAGATCACCTTCTCACTCCTTAAAGATCTCCCTCATGTCAAACATTGGTGGGAAACTTACTGGGAGCAAAGTTCCACAGAGGAGTCTGGAATATATGGGGTCGATCCCACTTGGGATTTTTTTGTGGATGCGGTAAAGGAACAGTATTACCCTGTTGGCAACTATGAGGACCAATACATGAGATGGACCACACTACGGCAAGAGAGGGGCCAAGAAGTTATGGAGTTCACCAATACCTTCCATACCTTGTGCACCAAGCTGGGTATTAAAGACTTCGAGCAACATTTGGTTCTGAAATACCATGGGGCTCTACACAGATACATCTATACTGAAATGGATTTTATGGACATCTCATCACTCAGTGTTTCTTATCGATATGCTCTTAAAATTGAATAGAAATTTAAGTACCAGAACAAACAAAAATTCGGATCTGCAAATCCACAACAACCAAAGTATGACAAAGACGACCCTAACAAACAGTCTCTTGAAAACCAGTCTAATACACAGGAAAACAAGGGTCACGGGAAGACAAAGAAGGACACCAGAAAAATGGTGTGATTTCCACAAAAGCCCATGGCACAACACCGATGAATGTCGCTCAAAACAATCATTGGTGGCTGAGATCAAAGACAAGGAGCCAAACCCTGATTCAAAATCTGATTCTAAAAATACTGGTAAATGACAGATCATTGACGCAGACCCCATTGCTATTGTCGCGACCACAACAATTCAACCAGAAGAACCAAAAGATACTGAAGAGGGGGAGTGCCTTTTTCATTCACATATGTGGGTGAAGGGGACCCCATTGAATTTTATTGTTGATATAGGAAGCCAGAAAAACCTCATCTCAGCAGAGGTCATCAAACAGTTGGGATTGTCGATAACACCACACCCACGGCCATACAACATCGGGTGGCTTAGACAAGGACGAGATCTCCGTGTCAGCCAACAGTGTCAATTGTCATATGGCATCCAACCCTTCAAGGATGAGGTATTATGTGATGTTGCCCCACTAGATGTCTGTGATGTTCTCTTGGGCCAACCATATATGTTGAGACGTCATGTTGTTTATGAGTCTCGACCCCGTAGTGTCATTGTTACTTTGGGGGGTCATCTCTATAGAATACCAGAGGTAGTTCCAACTATTTTTCCACCTAAAAAGTGTCACAAGGTAGTATCTCATACTACAAAATTCAACTTCTTCACAATCTGTTCAAAAGGGGAATAGAAGGACACTGCAACCACTATAGCCTCGCCCCCTGCACCTTCTATCCAACAAAAGCAGGTCGACAAGGTTGCAACAAAGTGCAAATATTCCTCCTACACACCTTCCTCTCATGTAGCTCAACTTCTTGAACAACCTCAGCTTCAACAGGTTTATGACAGACTTCCACAGACTAAGCAACGCGACGTCTCTAGCAATACAAGCAGCTCACCCAGACGTAGATCCAACAAATGCTTTTCCCGCTCCCCCGGGAACTCAACGCAATGGAGACCATTTCTTCCTAATGAGGTAGCATTGATCCAGGTGGATATCGGTGGCCACCCACCTTTTTCGACTGGCTCAAAACTGTTTTCTGGCAATTTTGGCAATTTACTATTTTTAGCAGGTTTTAACTTTCGGGGCCATTTTGAGGGCCTAAATGAAGGTTTTTCGAGATCGAGGTTCTTAGTGATAGCCAAAGGAATAATTGAGCCCCCAAAATGAATCTCCTCGATGATGCCTTTCCAATGAACTATCATACGCCTAAAACGAAGATCGTATGCAAAAGTTACGACCCCGGGAAGTTGATGTACTAACTTACCCAAACGGGGCCCACATGACTTTTGGCGCTTCATCTCCTAGGGTTAGGTTTTTGGA
>ML790767.1:513116-535152 GCA_009831015.1 Picea engelmannii | reverse complement strand
TTCTAGCGAGTCTTTCACTCTGTATTTTTACAGTCTCTGTACATTTCTTTCATTAATAGAAATCGTGTATTACTGTATCTCTGTGTTTATGGTTGCATATATGATATATTTCTGTTATATTATTGGATATACATGATATCTCTGTACATTTCTTTATTATATCTTCGCTCTCATTTCGTGCCGAAAATAATCTGGATCAAACTCGCTCCCGGTATAAGGTCAATGTGATGACTTATTCTCCTGATTGGCGGAAACGAACAAGGTAATTCGTCCACAACTATATTAGCGAAATTCTCTAGCAGTTTCTGAATTTCCTTAGGTAGATCATCTATCTTGGTACTGGTAAAGACAACTCTAGGTTTTCTGACCACAAGAAACTGCATTTCCTCATATTTCTTGACTTCCTCAGGAAGCTCCTTCGCACTCATGAGAAATATAGTATTGATCGTCTCTGTTTTTACCTCCTTGTCTTTAATTGGCAACAACATATGCATCCTACCATTCTTCTCCAAAGTGTAAGTGTTCTTCATCCCATCATGAACAACATTTCTGTGATATTTCCACGGTCTCCCCAACAAAAGATGACAAACATCTATGGGAATAACATCACATAAAATTTCATCCTTATATCCCCCTATCTTAAATTCAACTAAGCATTGTTTAGTGCAGTTACCTGATGTCCCTTTTGTAACCACGAGACTTTGTATGGGTTTGGATGTGCAACAGTCTCCAATTCCAACTTCTCCACCATTTTTGTGGATACTAAATTATCTGTGCTTCCACTATCCACTATTACCTTGCATACCCTGTCCTTAGTCTTGCAAGCAGTCCTAAATAAATTGTTCCTCTGGCCTGGATTTTCTATCTCTTTCTCTGGATTTAAGAGAATTTTCCTCATCATTAGTGACCTTTCACCTTCTTCATCTTCTGCCTCAACATTTCTACCTTGTTCTTTTGAAATGTGAGCTTTTCCTCCGTCTCTTTTTCTATCGGGGCATTCAAAAGACTTGTGTCTTATTTTTCCACAGAAAAAACACTTTACCTCACCTCCTCTACCTCTTCCTCTTCCTCTTTCTCACGAAAAAGTGTTCTTGTCGGCATATTGCCTTCCTTGTGAACTTCCTCCTCTTTCAGGGTGAGTATGAGGTTTCTTTTCTTCTTCCTTCGGCTTCTGTACTCTATCCTAGGCAATTGCTTTACCTATGTTCTGGCTTCGACCTCTGCCTCTTTGACCTTGCTTTCGGGTCAATTTCTCTCCAACCTTTAGAGCAATCTGATAAGCATCTTCCACATTTCTAATCATCACCATACTCATCTCGTCCTGAATGTCATATCTCAGACCATTCATGTATCTGGCGACCTTTTCATCATCACTTTCTAATTCTCGATGACCTTCTCTAATGTTTATCCTGTAGAATTCCTTAGTGTATTCCTTCACTGTCATCCCATTTTGTCTAAAATTTTGCATTCTTCGAAACAGGTTGATTTGGTAATCCCTGGATTAAAATTTGGCTTTCATCTTTGCAACCATTCTATCCCAGCTTTTGATTTTTTGCTTGCCCTTGCAACGCCTGTCAGCCTGCAGTTCATCCCACCACAGTGCTGCATGCCCTTTAAGTCTAGTGACAACATGTTTCACTTTCTTATATTCTTCGACATCCTCATAGTCGAAGTATTTATCCAAGGCTCTAAACCAATCTATCATCTCTTCAATGTCTAAGTTTCCTTCATACATTGGAATGTCCATCTTTTCCCTGGAACCAATTCTCGCAACAACTCTGAATAGATGTTCACCTGTAGCATCTTCGGCTACGACTTCTTCTTCATTTCCTACCTCATTCTTGATTTCAGCTTCACTGACATCTCTAGCTTCAGTTGTCTTCCTTTGTGTTGTCTCCATGGAATCTAGTCGAGCATGAAGTTCTCTCATTTCCCTTTCCACAGCTGGATCGGGCATTGGTCTATCATGACATCTTCTGGGCGGCATTGTTCAAATCTGTTCCTCGCAGAATTCAAATCAAACCTTGCCTGTTGTCTCCTTTCACCTATAGAAACAAATATTGTATGGCTCTGATACCACTTGATGCAGACCCCCTACCCTGAGGGGTCCGGCTAACCTCCCGGTCATAAATCTTTTATTCTCCCTGAGATGAAGTGGCTCTCAGGTCCTCGCTGGAACCCTTACAACAAATAACCCACGGGCCTTCAACAGAACCCCGCCCACATGAAGAGGTGCTAGGCATGGTTCCTCTCACCAAACAACTGCACGAATGTGACCGCGTGCGCAACTCTATCGGTGCTTCACACTTCACAATTTTGGGGATGTTGAAGTGAAGCGATTCGACACCTCAACCTTGGAAATCCTAAAACCCGATCACCAATGACCTAGATCCACCACAAACCAACGGTCTTGGCTGCTTGTTGGCGATCTCCCTTTTGGGGATTCAAAAATGATGTGTGTGCCTTTCCTCCGGTGCCGAATGCCCGAACCGTTCAAGTCCTGATCAATGAATCATAGAGCGTGTTGATCAACGACTTCAATTTAACCCTGATTTCGTGTATCGGGGTTGTGAAAGACAAGGCTCGACCTTGGTCCCCAATACAACAAATCCCAAACTTTCAAAACTCAACGGATGACCCTGATCCCACTAGACCAACGACTCAGATCTCCTCTGGGTGTTACACCCCAGATGAATCCTTCGCTTAGCCTCCTCGCAACTTATCAAGATCGGGTGACTCTCGTGACTTCGACACTCTCCCTGAGAAGTGATCCACTGTTTACTCAAACTTCTAAGGGCCTTGGGTGATTCTTACAGACGCCGACCCGTCTGAACTCAGAATCTCATGATGGTTTAAGTCCTCGCCTCCCTTCGATCTTTTTGAAGGTTCTAACCCTCCTGAGCTTGGGTTTCCTTGATGGCTTCTGGATCCAAAGAATCCCTGCACGCACACTTAACACGACTCTGTGATAACCTCCACTTATCCATGATGTTATTTCTATGCGCTCCTCACAATAGATATTCTCCATCCACTCTATGGGATTGAAGAATTTCAATTCCACCCTCAGCCTATGCACTCCTTGCACGTCTCTGTGCCTTACACACACTTCTGCTGCTATAAGCCAATGTTATCCCTCCTGATTTTTCTAAGATAAAAATTAGAACTCTGTCATGCACTCTATGCGAACCCTTCACTGCAGTCCTTACAGGAATTCTCAGGAAGAGAACAATTGAAACTTATAATTGTACTCTCACAAACTCCATATATTCACCATGAAATCACAAGCATACACATAGCATTGAAACAAATGCAAGAAAGAGAAATATAAGTGAATTGTAACATACCATTCAAAAGATACAAACAATATTCATCACACGCCATGTAAATTGGATCAAATCATTCTTATATTAATACAGAGCTTATGTACATGGTTCAATAGCAACAACTATTCTTCATACAATCTCTAATCTTCTATTCCTCTCTGCTCTCCTAATCTTCTACATCAAATTACAATACTATCTAAGGATTACAAATGAGAGAGTCTTCTTGAGTTTTTCCCTCTCTCTTCTCTAAGTTATCTTATCATAATTAAAAGCCACCTACTAAACATAAATTACAATAAATGCCTCCTTATCCAATAGATGAGAGCAATGCTCATAATATGTATTACAATCCCTCAAAACATAAATGCAAATACATCCTTCTAGATTTTTTTTCATTAATGCTTTCTCTTTCAAATTTGAAACGTCCTCAAAATGTGCACTGGTGCATTTCCAGCTATTCTCACCCTTCTGCTCGCTTTGTTGGCTCGCTTACTATGCTCCTACATCATCTCCACATTTCATTATACCAGATTCACCGGAGGAGCAACCTCGACCATGCCTTCATTGTCACAGTTCATTGAGGCTTTGACTCGGGAGCAAGATAATCTCTTTCAAATGGGAATAATCAAGTGCCCCAAGGAACATGAACTTGTTGTGCATGATGGAAACAAATCTCAAAATCCTAAATCCAAATAAAAAGGAAAAGGAAAGGCACATGCAAAGCCAAAGATGGAAGGGTACTCCAAGCCCTTCAATTATTCCCTAGGTTCCAAAGGTGTAAAAAGAAAGAAAGGGAAGAAGTGTTGTTACTGGAATTGCGGGAACCATCTTGAATATACATGCATGAAGAACCAAATATATCTTACAGTGAAAAATACTTCATAAAAACAACCTCGGGGACTTCATTCCCGAGGCTTCCAAGAATAAATCAGAAGATAAAGCCCCTAAGAAAGGTAATTCTCATGAATTAGTAGCAATTCATTCTTCTCTGGATGCATGGATTGTATATTTAGGCACTTCCCATCACATGGAAAATAAAAATGATATTATGTCTTCTGTAACTGCATGCATGGGGCCTCCTATCCTCATGGGGGATGACTCTCTAGTCAAGGTTACTGAAAAAGGGAGAGTGGAACTAGAGTATGGAATCTTTGAGAACGTCATGCATGTTCCTCAACTTTATGTGAATCTACTCTTGATGTATCAGATTACACACTTAGGCTCAGGAAAAAAGGTTGAGTTCACACCAAACTCTGTGTCAATTTTTGACATGCAAGACAACTCCAAAATTTTTGTCAGGGAGGTAAATCATAAAACTCGGTTATATACTTTTACTAATTTTATTGAACCTGATTCCTTTGTACTACTTACGCATGTTGATGACAGTAGTAGATTATGGCATGAGAGGTTTGGTCCCTTGAAGTTCAGGTACATGCATCAACTTAGCAAAAAGGGGATGGTCACCGGCTTACCTGATATCCACTTTTGTGAAGGGGTTTATGAAAGATGTGTCCTTGGAAAGTTTTATCACATTGGATGCCTCCCTCTAAGTCTAGCTCATGTTCACAAAACACTAGACTAAATTTAAAACATACCAGGTACCTCTTGACGATTTACATGTTGCTTAAAAGGTTGAGTAAGGATATAAAGTTGTTATGTATTATTGGCGCTGCAAACTGCTAATTTTCATGTGTTGCTAGCTTTCAAACCCATTGTTCTAGTGTTCTAAACCCTGCTAATTGGTCAATATTTTTATCTCAGGTTCATCCTACAATTCCCTTTTGCAAAAAAGTTGTATTTCCCATTGATAATTATGCGTTGTGAAATGTCTGTATTAACCCTATACCACAAATTGCGCACTACGGACTAGCACTGCGAACCCCCTCTTTTGATTGACCAAACCCTTTCCAATTTTGAAATATTTCTAAGGCCTATGTTTTAACCAGTTGTTATATGTTCCCTCTTAGACATGCAAAATATTTCCAGTCCTTCATAAAGCCTAGTTCAATTGCGTTGCATACTAGCGCTGCAAACCCTTTGTTTACACAAAGTTGTCTCTTTTTTCCTATATGCAGCTTCACTTAGATTGAATTGTTGTCCCTCTTATCATACCCTACGTTCAAAAGACTTCGGAGGCAGCTTGAGGATGCAAAAAACTAGAATTGACAAGTTGAAAAAGGAAATTAAAAGCAGAGTTGCAGCCCTTCAGAGAGTTATAGAAAAAATGAATATGGACATGTTGGCCCAGGAAGCCACTACAAGAAGAAGAGGATAAAGCATTATGTATACAACTTTCAATCAGTTGTGTTATGATATATTATATATGCAGGCTTGTAAATCTAAGGAATGTTTTGTCTTATGTTTCTATGGATATAATGTTTATGCAAGTTATTTTCATTACTCATAAGTTGTAACAGGTTTATCATAGGTTTTCAAGGATTCTTGCATGGTTTTGGAATCAATTGAGTTTATTTGGAAAAAAAACAACACCTACAAGAAAGTTTGCAGCAACGTTGTTAGGTGCTACAAACTCATTTCCTGTAGCAGATTCGTCTAACGATTTTATGATAAATCCAAAATGGTGATGCGGGTTATTCTGATTTTTGTTTTGGAGGAGAATGATTATGGAATTGAACTAGTGACCCAAAATCATCCTGACCCATTTTGACATTTGAAATATAAAATTAAAACACCAGTGCATTGCAAACTGGCGCAAAAAACTCATTTCCTGTAGAAGCTTCTTCTAAATATTTTATCATAAATACAAAATGGTTATGTGGGTTCTTTTGAAAAGGTTTTTGGAGGAGAATGATTTGTGTCATTTACCTGATGACCAAAAATAATCCTGACCCATTTTTGAATTTGAAATATAAAATTAAAACACCAGTGTGTTGCAAACTGGCGCTGCAAACTTAGATAGTTATTGGATATTTTCCTTGTTTGGAGGTTGCCACTTGTCAAGGAGGGTTCAAATGAATTCTCAAATATCATTTAGATGCTAAAGGACAGATGCACATAAGATTTAACTCCATTAAAACCTCATGCAATGAGTTGGCAACAAATTTATTAATGACTTCCAACAACTTCCTAAAAATTAGCAGTTTGTTGGATTTTTGTCTCTTTGATTGTTGCCACCTATCTCCAAGGCCCAGAATCCAATGAATGAGATGGGTTGCGACCTCCTAAGGATATTTTGAATTTTATTTTCTATTTAATGAAGGAGGGAGCTCTTGGAGAGGGGATTCATGATCCAAGAGAGGAGAAAGCTTGAGGAGTAGTTTAATTGTTTATTTGTAAGCCCGAGGGCCTATTTGTAATCAACATTTTTTCCATTAAAGATTCATGAGAGTTGTTTATCATATTGTCTTATTTGTTTTCGAGCTTATTTATTATCTTCTTGATTGAATATATTACAGGTTTTGAGTATCAAAGGCTTCCTTTGATTAATGCATCCCTGAGAAACAAAGGATATGTTGTAGGTGGTCTGTTAATCATTGTTTTTGTTCAAGCATTTTTCAATCTATTCTGTAGAGAGGATATTTGTTTAGTATACTTTATTCTTTTGTTCACTTTCCTTTATTCTAATCATCATCATATAATCTCTTAACCTGATATTTAGCTTGATTGTGTTCAATATACAGAGTGGTTTTGACTCCATGCCCAATGATAGATCATTGATCTACAATCATATCATTGCCCTCTTTCTTGTTCTTTCTTGTTTATCCACCCATTTAAATTGATTTAATTTTTCAAACCCTGATGGGTATTAGGATTATTCTTAAAGAAGTCTAAGAATAACTTCTAGTGCTAACATTCTTCACATCGTTTTTGGGGATGAAGTTGAAGATCTTCCCTGAGAGAACGAATTTGATTAGATCCATCTTTGGATGGTGAACTGAAGCTGGACATATTCAGACTGCATCATTCACATGATGACTCCACTCCATGAAGAAAGGATTTTTTGGTGACTTCACTGATTCAGGACGACAAAGTCCATGGAGACTATCTTGGCATGAAAGTTTGCACCTCTCAATTTTTCAGTTGTCCCTGGTTTTCCAAATCTAGTGCCTCCACCATCAAAATGGATGGATTACCTTCCTACTTTCAAATAAGACAAGGGGTACGATCTTTCTCAACATCTCATTACATTTCATCAATGCATGGATCAACTAGACATACATCATGAGGATGTGTTGATGAAAATGTTCATGTACTCTTTAAAAGGTGATGCACAAGAATGGTACTTTTCTCTTCTTTCTTCTAGCATATTTTCCTTATGATATTTCCATGCTCAATTCAATGAGAATTGTAAAAGGTATTTTTATAAAGAAATTCTTTTTTAACACTGCTGTGAGGAATTTCATTCAGATATCCAACATATAAATTTCTCTAGTAGTGAGGATGGAAGAGATTATACTAATGAATATGTGGATAAGAAATCATTCATACATGGAACTCTTTCTACTTCTGCTTCCCAAGAAGAAGGTTTTCAAGATGTAGTTGGTCATAGTATTGATGATTACATGGTTGTAGATGCATTATATTTTTCCCTTGATGAACCTGTTGTTTAAAATATAGAGGAAGGATACCAAACGGATTATGAAGAAAAAATTATTTCATAATTAGTTATAGAACTTCATAATATAGGTCATGCATAAGATTAAGGGGAAGTCAGTAAATGGGGTCATGTTGGACTAATGTCAGTTGTAGAAAATAAGAATGAAGGGAGCTTACAAAATCAACCATTATTACCCTTTTTCCTAGAAGATGTGGATCAAGAATCTTCAAAAATTGGTGAAGTTGTTATTGATATTCCTCAACCAACAATAGAGTATTGCTTTATTGAATGGATTTGGGATTGGTTTTTCCAATATCCAGTGGTTATTTACATGGAGTAGAAATGGAGTAGAAAGCCTTTTGTCTTCAACATTTTAAAGACAAAATTTAGAAGTTTTAAATATGATATTCAATCATGTTCGCTCCTAATTTTTTTCATTCTTATCATTTCATTTGTTCTTAAATATGGAAGTATGATTAAGTTAGTTAACCAATTTCTTGCATGGTTGAGATAGAAATTTGTATACACTTTATCACAACAGTTTTTTGGTTGGCAGTAGAAATGTACATAAATAAGATCGGTGCATGAGTATTTGGTTTGTTTTTAGTTTTGGAATAAGATTCCATGCCCAATGTAATAGAAGTTGGTATTTATAAGATGTTTTAACTTGCAGAATGGTGCACAATTGTTGAAATTAGAATAATATTCATAGGTCAAATAAGGAACTAGAACTGCAGAGGTTCTTGGAGCCTCACAGGGAGGTCTCCATCTCCTATGGAGCCAGATGTTAGCACATTGGATGTCTCCCTCTAAGTCCAACTCAGGGTCACAAAACACTACCCTAAATTCAAAACATACAAGGTACCTCTTGATGATTTACATGTTGCTTAAAGGGTTGAGTAATGATATAAATTCGTTATGTATTGTTGGCGCTGCAAACTGTTAATGTTCATGTGATGTTAACTCTCAATACCACTATTTTGGTGTTCTAAACCCTGCTCATTGGTCAATATTTTTATCTCAGGGTCATCCTGCAGTTCCCTTTTGAAAACAAGTTGTATTTCCCACAGATAATTAACCATGTACCACAAATTGTGCACTGCAGACTGGTGTTGCGAACCCTATGTTTTGATTGACCAAACCCTTTCCAATTTTGAAATCTGTCTAAGGCTCGGGTTTTAACCAATTTTTATATGTTCCCTCTCAGACATGAAAAATCTTTTCATTCCTTCATAAAACCTAGTTCAATTGCATTGCAGACTGGCGCTGCAAATTGGTTGTTGGTGCTACGAACTAGCTGTTGGCGATGCAAACCCTCTGTTTACAGATATTTGTCTATTTTTTCCTATCTATAGCTTCAATCATATTGAATTGTTGTCCCTCTTATCATACCCTACTTTCAAAAGTCTCAGGAGATAGCTTGAGGATGCAAAAAACTGGAATTGACAAGTTTAAAAAGGAAATTAAGAGCAGAGTTGCATCCCTTCAGAGAGTTATAGAAAAAAGGAATTTGGACATGCTGGCCCAGGTAGCCACTATGAGAAGAAGAGGATAAAGCATTATGTTTGCAACTTTCAATCAGTTTTGTTATGATATGTTATATATGCAGGCTTGTAAATCTAAGAAATGTTTTGTCCTATGCTTCTATGAATATAATGTTTATGCAAGTTATTTTCATTAATCATAAGTTGTAGCAGGTTTAGCAGTGGTTCTCAAGGATTCTTGCATGGTTTTGGCATCAATTGAGTTGATTTATCACAAAACAACACCTATAGGAAAGTTTGCAGCACCATTGTCAAGCGCTACAAACTCATTTCCTATAGCAGATTCTTCTAAATATTTTATAATAAATACCAAATGGTGATGTGGGTTATTATGAAATGTTTTGTGGAGGAGCATGATTATGGCATTGACTTGATGACTAAAAATCATCCTAACCCATTTTGGAATTTGAAAGACAAATTTAAAACACTAGTGCATTGCAAACTTGCGCTACAAACTCATTTCATGTAGCAGCTTCTTCTAGATATTTTATCATAAATCCAAAATGGCGATGTGGGTTCTTCTCAAAGGATTTTTTGAGGATAATTATTATGGAATTGAACTGATGACCAAAAATCAGCCTGACCCATTTTGGCATTTGAAATATAAAATTAAAACACCAATGCGCTTCAAATTGGCACTACAAACTCAGACAATTATTGGATATTCTCCTTGTTTGGAGGTTGTCACCTATCAATGAGGGTTCGAATGACTTCTCAAAGATCAATTAGATGCTAAATAAAACCTGAACCTAATATTTAACTCCATTAAAACCTCATGCAGTGAGTTAGAATTTTTTTTATTAATGACTTCCAACAACTTCCTAAAAATTAGCAGTTTGTTGGATTTTTGTCTCTTTTATTGTTGCCACCTATCTCCAAGGCCCGGAATCCAATGAAAGAGATGGGTTGCGACCTCCTAAGGATATTTTGGATGTTATTTTCTATTTAATGAAGGAGGGATATCTTGGAGAGGGGATTCATGATCCAAGATAGGAGAAATCTTGAGGAGCAGTTTAGCTTCTTATTTGTAAGTCGGAGGGCCTGTTTGTAATCAACATTTCTTCCATTAAAGATTCATGAGAGTTGTTTATAAGATTGTCTTCTTTGTTTTCCCATTTATTTGTTATCTTATTGATTGAATATGTTGTAGGTTTTTAGGATCAAAGGATGCCTTTGATTAATGGATCCCTGAGCAACAAATGATCTGTTGTAGATGGCATGTTAATCATTGTTTTTGTTCAAGAATTTTTCTATCTATTCTACAGATAGGATCTATTTTTAGTATACTTTATTCTTTTTTTCACTTTCCTTTCTTCTAATCATCATCATATACGTTCTTAACCTGATATTTATCTTGATTTCCTTCTATCTGCAAAGTGGTTTTTGTTGGAAGATTGGTTGTTGTCATTGATGTCAACCCTAGTCATTAGTTTTGGACTACAAGATGGATGAAGGTATTTGGACATGAAGGACAGTGCACATGCAGACACAACAACCATGGATGGATAATATACATAATTTTTTTTCTACTGGTATGTGGCATGTCATGTGGATCCTCATGGTTGAGGAGAAATGAATTTTTGAATATGACAAAGTGCATTGAAGAAGGAAGTATAGGTCAACCCTCAAGATAATTAAAGAAAATAATTGAAAAATAAGAAAGTGTCAGGTCAGCCATAATGTTGAAAGGAAATGACATAAAGGGTATAAATACATATCATTATACATTCATTTTAAACACACAAGTCGAATTTCAGAGGAAATTTGAAGTAAAGAAGGTCGGATTTCAAGGGAGGATGAAGTCTTTTGGTGATGTGTTCTAAGGTATGTTATTTACAGGTCATCTTACCATTTTTGCAATAATGTTTTTTCTAGAACGATTCAGATAGTGAAATTGATATGGTATTGAGAAGACATATCTAGGTACTTGTGGTAAAAATTTCAGCTCTTTATTCGCTATAAGTTTGGAGATACACTCTCTGGAAGATAGGGTTTTTGACTAGTCCTGAAGCTAGTCAGAAACACGTGTTCCAGGTAAAACAATCATAAATTATTCATAGAGAATACAAATGAAGTGAGAAAAATTTAATTGAAAAAAGTACGGGCTGTAGTTTCTTGTGTGCGATTTTCAGAACCTGATGTTAAATATTGAGCGCGAGACATTCTATATAAGTTCTCTCTCCCGAATAAACCATAATTGAATAAGGTCTACCATTCTCTATATAGCTTTGTTTTGGGGAGGATTCAAGGAGTGAAACTTGGAGGAGTTTTAGAGAACACATTGAGTAATATTATCTACAAGATCAGAGTATTCCAATAATTGAATAATTGCAGAAGTTGAAGAAGTCTCAGGAAGCATTATCAGGTTCTATGTGATGGTTGGTTGATGGTGATGATTTAATGTAAAGTTTTATTATCTCTCATGTATTCTTGGGTGGAAGTAAGGGGAAAGGATGGAGAGGTCAACCCTCTCTTGATATTGGAGTATTGTATCTTCCTCTTGGAGGTTTATCCCTCCCTTTATATTTGAAAGTTGTAGAAACCTTTGGAAGTCATTACTTCCCTTGAACAATAACTATTGATTATTTCTCATATATTGTGCATGGTGTATTGCGGTGTATTGGTGTAAATATTACACTATTGTTCATTTATCATTGGATATAACTGAATGGTTTAAGTATAAGTTTAATTTTTTTTTAAATTGTACTTGATACTGGTTCACCCCCTCTCAGTATCAAAAATTGGTATTAGAGCAGGTTGACTTCAGAACATTTTAACCACTGGAAGGAAAATCATGAGCATAGATGGATGGCCATGAGCACCATGAGCACATTTCAAGTGGGATTCAAATATTTGATGGAAGAAACTATGCACACTGGAGTGATAGAGTGAAAACTTACCTAACATATTTGGGAGTAGAGATTTGGTACTCAGTTGTAAATGGCTATGTAATCCCAAATAATGCTCCAACCAATCCAAATGAGAAGAAAATTATGAGTTGTAATTCAAAATCCAAACATGTTATTCTAAGAGCATTGGCACCAACCATTGCTAGCAAAGTGATGGGTTGCATCACTGGTCAAGAGGTATGGGACAAACTCAAGAGTATCTAAGAAGGTGATCCAAAAGTCAAGCAGGTCAATATTCAACGATATAGAGAATAATTTGAAAATTTGAAGATGAATGAAAAGGAAGATATTGCAACCTATTTTCTTAGAGTTGATGAAGTTGTTAATGCTATCAGAGGATTAGGTGAAGAGCTCTATGAATCCCTGGTTGTACAAAAGTGTTGAGATCACTTCTCTTGAAGTACGATGCTAAGGTCTCTGCCATTTAAGAAATTAGGTACTTGACCAAAATGACAATGGATGAATTACATGGGTCTCTTATAGCATATGAAATGAGAATAGGTACAGAAAGTGACCAGCCAAATAATGAAGCAGCCTTTAAAGACATAAAGAAGACAAAAGACAAGGATAGCAAACTTGATGAAGAAATATAAAATTTCGTAAGAAGGTTCCCAAAGGGAAGTTGAAGATACAAAGGTAAGTCTCCTCTCAAACGATTTAACTATGGTAGAATAAGACATATTGTTGAAAACTGCTACTATAAAAAGAAAAGTTTCAACAATAAAAAGAGATTCTACTCCAAGGATGATGACATCTCCTCAGATGAGAGTGATGAAGAAGATAATGATGGAGGAGAATTCCTCTTCATAACCCAAGAAACCCATGATGACAGTCACAAGAATTCTAAAGAAGAAGAAATATTTTCTAAAGAATATTCAGATGAAGAAACCGAACTTGATTCCTTTTGGGGATACAAAGACAATGCAGAGAGTGAACAAGAAGATGAGAATCTTGAAAAGTTGAAGCATGTTGAAACTAAAAATAACAAGCATAGAAAGACAAACATAATACTAAAAGGTGAATTGAGTAGTTGTGAAGAAGAGAATTACAAGCTTGAAAAGATCATTGATAGCTTGAAGGAATAATTAGAAGATTATGAGAAATTGAAAGCATAATTGGATCACACAAAAGGGGAGCTACTATTAGCAATAGAAAAGTTGAAGAAGTTTGAAAAAAGCACTGTAAAATTAGAAGAGATCCTTATCAGTCAAAGATATTCAAATGACAAGACAGGATTAGGATACAATGACAGTTTGAAGACAACAAAACAAGAGAAGGAAGACGAAAATGATGAAACCAACACTCCGAAACAAGTTGAACAACAAGACAAAAAACTACAATTCAGAAGGAATGAGACATCAAGAAGATCCTCTCCCATCAGGTATGAAAGCAATCATTATGAAGGAAACTACAAAAGAATAGATCGTGAACCTATATGGACCACACAAAAAATAATATCACTTACTCCCATGTATCAAAATTTATTTCTTTGGCATTGTTATACTTGTGGAAATTTTGGACACGAGGAAATCAATTGTAGAATCAATGAAAGGAATAAATACGCAAGCTACATGAATGGTGAAAATAGTAGATATGGAAATTTTGTATACCTGTCAACATAAATTATAATCCATTTGACCCATTAATGGATCAAAATATTGTATGCTACAAGTGCAATAATCTTGGTCACAAAACACAATATTGCAGAGAGATGAAGGAAGATAATCGTATGCCAAACTTCTGTATACCAACTACAACATGGAAAAGGAAAGAAATTCCACACAATGAAAACCATCGAAGAGCATTGGTCGCTAAATAATGCAAAGAAGAATATGAATGGTTCATAGATAGTGGGTGTTCATCTCATATGACCGGATATAAAAAAAAAATTGTCAGCTTGAAGAAAAAGGGTGGAAATGTTGCATTTGGATATGACTCATCTACAAAAATTCTTGGAAAAGGAACTGTAAATCTTGGAAGTGAAAATATAAAAGTAGGAAAAGTCCTATTGGCTGAAGAACTGAATCATAATCTCCTTAGTGTCAGAAAAATATGTGATCAAGGATACACTCTTACGTTTGACTCCCGAAAATGTAAAATCAGAGAAAATAACTTAGGAAGATTGGTTGCAACTGCAAAAAGAAGACCGAAAAACATATACATCCTAGACATGAAGAAGAGAGAGAAGACAAAATCCACACCAAAGGATTCCAAGGATGAAAAATTCCCAAATACCAAAAATAAGGATGAAGTATTATTGAGTGCCACATGTTCAGGGGGAGCGGCCCCAAAGAAGAGAGTTATTTTTTTCTATTAAACTCAGGGTGGGAAGCCCTACCCTTTTCCATTGATGTCAAAGGGGGAGAGAAATTGGGATCATGATGATAGAGGGAGAATGAGTGTTTCCATCAATGACAAAGGGGGATATTGTTGGAAGATTGGTTGTTGTCATTGATGTCAACCCTAGTCATTTGTTTTGGATTGCAAGATTTATGAAGGTATTTGGACATGAAGGACATTGCACATGCATACACAACACCCATCGATGTATAGTATACATCATGTTGTTTCTGTTGGTAGGTAGCACATCACATGGATCCTCATGGTTGAGGAGAAATGGATTTTTGAAGATGACAAAGTGAATTGAAGAAGGAAGTACAGGTCGACCCTAAAGATAATTAAAGAAAAGAATTACAAAATAAGAAATTGTCAGGTTGGCCCTAATGTTAAAAGGAAGTGACATAAATGGTATAAATACATATCATTATACATTCATTTTAAACACACAAGTCCAATTTCATAGGAAATCTGAAGTAAAGAAGGCTAGATTTCAAGGGAGGATGAAGTCTTTTGGTGATGTGTTCTAAGACATGTTATTTACAGGTTATCTTACCATTTTCGTTATAATTTTTTTGCTAGAATGATTCAGATGGTGAAATTGATATTTTATTGAGAAGACATATCTAGGTACCAGTGGTAAAAATTTCATCTCTTTATTCTCTATAATTTTGGAGATACACTCTGTGGAAGATAGGGTTTTTGACTAGTCCTAAAGCTAGTCATAAACATGTGTTCGTGGTATAACAATAATAATTTATTCATAGAGAATCCAAATGAAGTGAGACAAATTTCAATGGAAATAGTATGGGTTTTATTTTCTTGTGTGAGAGTTTCAGAATTTGATGTTAAATATTGAGCACGGGGCATTCTGTACAAGTTATCTCTCCTGAATAAACCAAAATTGAATAAGATCTACCATTCTCTCTATAACTTCCTTTTGGGGAGGATTCAAGGAGTGAAACTTGGAGGATTTTCATAGAATACATTGAGTAATATTATCTACAGGATAAGATTATTCCAATAATTGAATAGTTGCAAAACTTGAAGAAGTCTCACGAAGCATTATCAGGTTCTATGTGATGGTTGGTTGATGGTGATGATTTAATGTAAAGTTTTATTATCTCTCATATATTCTTGGGTTGAAGGAAGGGGAAAGGATGGAGAGGTAAACCCTCTCTTAATATTGAAGGATTGTATCTTAATCTTGTATTTTTATCCCTCCCTTTATATTTGGAAGTTGTAGCTACCTTTGGAAGTCATTACTTCCCTTGAACAATAACTATTGATTATTTCTTATATATTGTGCATGGTGTATTGTGGTGTATTGGTGTAACTCTTATACTATTTTTCATTTCTCATTGGATATAATTGAATGGTTTAAGTATAAGTTGAATTTTTTTTTAAATTGTGCTTGATACCGATTCACCCCCCTCTCAATATCAATAGTTTTGACTCCATGGCCAATGGTAGATCATTGATCTACAGTTAGACTGTTGCCCTCTTTCTTGTTCTTTTTTGTTGATCCACCCATTTAAATTGATTTAATTTTTCAAACCCTGATGGGTATTAGGATTTTTCTTATATCACTCTAAGAACAACTTCTAGTGCTATCAACAAGCATCCTCAAGAGAAATCTGAGAAAGGGAAAGCTCAAAATGCCTCCTCTCCATTGGATTTGATTCACAGTGATCTCATGGGTCCATTCCCACATCCATCGATCAACAAGGCAAGGTGCATGCTTACATTGTTTTATGAATACTCATGATATACTTAGGTATTTTTTCTCAGGTGGAAGTCTGAGGTCTTTGAGCATCTCAAAGAGTTCAAAGAACTTGTTGAGACTCAATCAAAGAGAAAGATCAATCCATCCATGCAGATAATGGGGGGGAGTATGTAAACATAAATGTTCAAAATATTTGTCTTGAGGTTGGGATACACATAGTACCATATACTCCAAAACAAAATGGGGTATTTGGGTGGAAAAATAGATCTCTCAAAGAGATGGCAAGTTGCATGCTACATGCAAATGAAATTTGTCCCAAGCTTTGGGATGAGACACTTAACTATACCAATCACATTCATAACATATCCCCTCACAGATCTATTAAGGACATGACTCATTTCCACTCTTGAAGTGACAACAAATAGGAAGTCACCCACTTTCATATCTTTGGATCACGAGCATGGGATTGCATTCCCTTTGAGAATAGGAAATCATTAGATCCACAGAGCTACCCATGCATATTTTTCTGTTATATCGATGGTGTGAAGGGATACAAATTACTTGATCCCTATGTAGACTAGCTCATCATTGAGAGTAGTGTCTAGTTGGAGGAAAGTCCCTCGCCTTCTCCACATGAGCCACATACAAAGGATTTTTTACTTCCACCAGTTGAGGATTATGAGTCCACACATTTGGATCACACCATAGATCTAAGTTTCAATATAGATTCATATGATTCATAGGGTATAGATGCATAGTCAGAGAATTCATATGCACAGTCAGAGAATTTAGATGCAGAGTCGATACATGTAGATGAGGAGCTAAAGAAGATGCCCAAGTGGGCACGATCCACACTTTATGATGCATGAGACCTTGTTGGGGATCTAGAAAATCCTAGGAGCAGATATCAGTTTGAGGATCCTCCTCATGTATTCGCTCCCAATGAACCCACAATGCCTTTGGATTGTTATATGGTTCAATCTTCATACCTGCAGTCCTATAGAGAGGTTGAAGGGAACCCCTTCTGGGAAGCAACCATGCAGAAGGATTACAACTCTCTCCTTGAGAACAAGACTTGGGATCTGGTTCTGATTCCTTCATAAAATCATCTTGTTAGATGTAGATGGGTCTATGGGACCAAAAATGTAGCAAATAGATAGGTGAGTAGACACAAGGCAAGACTGGTTTCCAAGGGATTTCAGCAGATCCATGGGATCGACTATGATGAGACTTTTGCTTCAGTAGAAAATTTGGTTTCTATCAGGTTGGCGCTTTCCATTGGAGCAGATAGGGAATGGAAATTACATCATATGGATGCAAAGAATGTTTTTTTATTATGGGGAACTCTTAGAGGATATTTGTATGGAGTAGCTTCCTGGATTGATATTCATATTTAGTGTGTCGACTAAAAAATTCATTCTATGGCCTCAAGTAGGTGCCTAGATCATGGTACACAAAGATGGACTCCTACTTTCTCTCTAAGAATTTTTTCAGATGCAAATATGATCCAAATGTATACATGTTGAGGACCAATGGCTCACATATGATCCTATTCCTATATGTGGATGACCTATTGATCATCGACAACTCAGTTTCAACCATTATTGTGCTCAAGGGAATTCTTCATGACAGGTTTTCGATGATGGACATGGTTCCACTCCATTTCTTTATTATCCATGATATCAGCCAGGTTTCTTCAGGAATCAATATATCTCAGGCTAAGTATGCTCAAGATCTCATGGAGATATTCCACATGATAGACTTATAGTCTACACTTACACCCTTCTTATCTAGGTTTATACTTGAGGATGGTCAAGATACACCAGTGGTGGAAAACACCTTGTATCGAAAAATTGTGGGGAGTGTTTTGTATCTCACCCAGACCCAACCAAATCTATGATATGTAGTAGGGGTAGTATCCAGGTACATGAAGAAGCCACATGAGTTACACTAGAAGGCTTCCAAATGCATCTTCATATATGTTATGGGAACCATCAGTTATGGGACCACTATGTGATAGGTTTCAAGTTGGATCTCATAGGCTTCACTGATTCTGACTGGGCTAGCGATGGCATTGATCCCAAGTCCACCTCTAGGTACATGTTGAGTTTGGGATCCGACCTAATCTGTTGGTCAAGCAAAAATAAATCAGTTATTTCTCTATATTTAGTAGAGTCCAAGTAAAGGGGAGAAATAAACATCACCATCCAGGCACTATGGCTATTGAAATTCCTCACAAATCTTGGAATTTATTTCAACTGTCCGACTGTGATATAGTGTGACAACTAGAGTACACTCAAATTCTGTCAAGATCCAATACATAGACAATGGAAAAAAAATATCGAGATCCATATTCATTTTATCAAGGAGATGGTTCATGACAGGGTCATTGATTTTCAGTACTACCCTTCCACCAAGAAATTTTTCGACATCTTCACCGATACTTTCACTGAGAAAAAATTCCATAGTTTGCACGATCATCTTGGAGTGAAGGACACAGTTTCCTAGCAACTATATTTTTCTTCTTTTGATACATTGTATTTTGAGGGGGGCGTTTTCCACGAGGTTTTCCCTCTTTCCTCACTTTATTTCATTTTTCATTGTTCATGGGTACCTAACATGGCCTATGTTTTTGGGACTTGTTCATTATGTATACTCCCTAATAGTGTTTAGGGGGGGTGTTGGATATATTACACACATATAGGTTTTTCCTTTTGTTTTATTTTCCTAAGTTTATTTGGCTATGTTGAGGGTCCCTTAGTCTGAGATATTATCCCCTCATTGAGGATATTTTCCCCTAGACAAGGGTTCCACATACTCTCCAGTCAATTCGTAGTTACCGTTCAATTAGACTAGTTGAGTGAATTGTGCATGTGCAACCTTGGATTTATCACCAAGTGTTGCATGCTAACCTCGGGATAATCACCAATAATGTGCACTTGCATTGGTATCATCACCAATAAGGAACATTCCACATGTGTGAGTGATATCCTCCTCATTTCATTCCGGTTTGGCTAGTTAACTGACGAACACATGACCAATTAACTAGGACTAGGTGGGAGTTGCCTCTAGTGTCTTCCAATATGTGTCACATCTCTCTAGAACATTCCTAATGCACATTAGATTGGATACTATGGATATTTAGTTGTGTCATACATAGTATATCACTTGTATTGTATCATTCTCTTACAAAGATAATAGAAATTATTTCATTAATTTCTCCATTTTTTGTCTTCTCTCTTCATCCACCATTGCAAGTTTTGTATGTTTCATTGTTAGCTAGATATTCTTTGTAGGTATCTTAGAAAATCTACAATTATCATGATTAGAATGTGTATAATTATATCTAGGATAGAAACCTAGTGATACAGGTTAACCAAGATATGACACACTTATAAAAGAAAACATGTTCCCCAGGGTACTTCCATCCAAGCAATAAAACCATATAGCTTTATGAAGTGCTAAAAGGAAAATTGTTAGGTGTTTACCACTTTAATATGAGATAAAAGGTTATATAATCAAGTCCAATTAGGAATTAATACATGGAGTATAAAATGAAGCATCCAAGAACCACACCATACCATACCATACTGCATCTGTCATTGGGGAGCAGGGACAAAAGTGAGTTGCACCACAATTGAGCTAACACAATCATGAATTTGATAGAGATCAATGAAAACGTCTATCTAGATCTTGTGAATATGAGGATGAACCTCATTCAATAAGAAACATGATACCCTCGCAATGGTATCCAAAAGTTTCACCCTTAGAGGGGGTGACATCTGGCTCCTACTTGGGGACATGTACTCTATACAAGAGTGTATGATAAATAAAAAATCTTTGCAAAACTTTGACTTGAGCATCATGGAAACTAGAAAATGACATAAAATTAGAGGGATAATCTACCACCCTTGTTAGTAATAAAAATGCTACTTTGCAGAAATCGAAAATTTTCATTAAGTAAATGAGATGTGAAAGTAAAGTAAGAGAAACATATGAAATAAATTATTCTAAGGAAAAATAGATGCATCAATAAAATCACACAATGTAGGAAAGTAAACACAAAAATGAAAAGACAAACATGCATGGAATTAAAAAATGCATTCTAACTACTTCTCAAAGAGTTTATTCATGCCTACCCTACAACTAACTAAGAGAAGGGACTGCTAGGTTAAATAAAAAATACAATGGAACCATCTTAGGAGCTCATCAATAGATGGAAACATTCCCTTGTGTTTTATTATTATCCAAAATGGGGACATACCAAAAATTAGGTGGGTTTCAAGTAGAATCTCAATCACTCCCAAGTTTGGTAATCAGGAAATGCCATATTTGTCAAGAACAAGGCACAAACTATACCGCAGTTGAATAACACTTTGACATAATTCCTCCACCCAAAGGTCAATGGGATTAATCTAACCATATATGTGGGTCACTCCATTGAATTCAATTGTCAAATCATCGAGGAAGAGAGGTTTACAAAGCAAATCCAACTATGAATGATAAAGGAAAGAATGACTTTCCACATCTCCCTTGGGAAAAGATAAGGAGGGAGAAAAATCATAGGTCAAAGGAAGGTAAGAAGGATGAGGAGACTATTGGGTCAAGGATGAGTATGAGAAGCAAGTATGAGGTTGAGTACATTCATAGGTCAAGGGTAATATTAAGAAACAAAGTAGAGATAAGCATGAAGACTGAAGATACTCAGAGGTCAAAGGAAAGGTCAAGGGAAATCTCTCAAGAACACAAGGTGAGGGATACTCAACATACATAACAAATTTCTCATATCCAACCTTTTCATCAATAGGAGACCAACTCTTAATAAATATTTTAAAAAAATATGAAAGTGACGAGATCTTTCCCTCACTAAGTTTTCGATACCAATCCATGGTCTCATCCTTAAGAAAATCCAAGGAAAATAATAACATCTTCATCGTTAATGTTGAGTTCCAAAATAAAATCACTAAAATATGAAATGTGTGAAGTATATGAATCAATAGGTCCATGAAATCTTCACAGTTTATCCCTCAAATATTGATAATCATTTGGGTACCCTTGCATTCCTAATAAATCCAAAAGACCAAGTAAATCATGTAATAGACATTCAACTTCACCTTTTTCAAGGTTTCAATCATGAACTTCTTTAGAGAAACTTCCTAAGTGAGGATTTTCATAATATTCAAGCTTATCCATGTCAATTTCACTCTCTTAGTCGGTATCATAAATGGGATCTCATTCCAAATATGTTGCATCCCAATCATGTCTTCCATTGAAAAACAAGTCATAAAATCCTTTAAGACCCAAGGCATCCTAATATTCATGGAATGAGGGATATTCCACCATTCCCTATTCAACACTTACCCCTTCAGCATCATCATATGGTGAATCTAAAATATATGTATTCTAAAAAGGGGCATCATCCATTGTGTCCTCAACTTCATCTGGATAAGGAAATGAAAATTTTTGGCAATTTTCATCCTCTAAATTCTCATCCAAATTCATAAACCCACCAGGTTTCTCTTGCCCTATGGATACTTCTACAAAATACTCCCTTTCCAAACTATCAAAGGATTCATCAAGAGGTCTCAAAGTTTGGGAAAATGTATAAGTCGCTAGGTAATTTTCATCATATAGAGGGG
>ML790767.1:491927-513083 GCA_009831015.1 Picea engelmannii | reverse complement strand
GGGGGGGATTTGGTCGTTATCAAAACAAAACCCCTTAGCATCATCTTCAATTTCCTTCAACTTGTCTCCCTGAATGGATTTATGGAGCATTTGACCTTCCTCTTCATCCACATGGTTTTCAATAAGGTCAAGATATTCATGAAGTGACTCTTCCTTAACATGTTTGTCAAACACTTGATCTTCCATAACAAGTGAAATTAGTACCTCTTGTTCCTTTGTGAGTGATCCCATAGTACATCTACTAAACATATCCCTTTCCTCATCTTCAAGACTAGGATCCCAATACTTGAGAAATTCCCTTAGAAAATATGCTAATGAAATGAGTGTTCCTATAAGGTCATCATAAAACCAATCAATTTATTTATCCTACAAAGTGGAGAGAAAGGTATGAATCTAGACATCCTTGTGGACAATATGAGACTCATTCATAATATTGATAAAAGAGGCAATGTGTGGCAAGGTTTATTTATGATTTCCATGAAACAAGCCAATATGATCAAGAAAATCTGGATGGTATCTTTCAAGTGGAGCTCCAGAAATATTTGAACAACTAAGTGGAGCATGACAATAATTCCATTGTTCTATTGTTTCCATCACTCGATCCTTCAGAAAAATTAAAGTGGAGTAACCAAGGTGAATAATCAAAGCTGAGACAACGCTACTTGCTTCACCTTACAAGTAGCAAACCTTAAAATATTCAAGGGGAACATGATTCTTTCCTTCAATGGAGTTTCCAAATGAAAAAACTTAATAAGAACCTTTGAATCTTACTCATCAAATTTCTTTTGAATCCAAAATTTGTATACCCAGGAAATGGACTTTATCCCTGGAAATGACGCCAAAACGTTGTTTCCCAAACTCATGCCTAGGTAAAATCTTTATCTATGAGGGGTAGCTTGGGACAATGGAACAAACAAGTTGCCCATTGTCACCTCAATGACCTTTCTTCTAGTCTTCTAGGTTAGGGTCTCTAAACTAAGGAGGGATTTCCTAAAGGTCAATCTAATCCCTATCATTGCAACTAGGGAGGGTAAGGGAAATGACTAAGTTGACTTCAATTGACTTCAATGTAGACAAAGTAAGGAAACAAATTATTCTCGGGATTCCACACCAACATTAATGCATCATTTGTGTTAATTTAATGAAATCTGCAAGATATGAGTTCATTCATAAACATATTCATGTGACTTATTATTTAATGAACCATACAACTATTAAATTCAAAGCATAATACACTTAAGGAATGATGCAATGTTTAACATCCCAACTTTAAACAACTTATCACAATAACAATCGACAAATAAAAAATTGATGACAAGTGATTTAAAAAATGGCTTGATAAGTTTAATATGTGTTGCTTGCAAAGGTACATTCATCAATAGTTTAGGTTACTATAGAAGAAGCCACAAAATATACCATATTTTCATCTAATCAAATGTGCATCATATGTTCTAGCGGGAAAACCCCCCTATAACTATACCATGGTTCTAAGTATAGACAGAGCAATGACTCCTTAAAATTCAATCTAATTCCTACACTACCCCAAACATTCCACATAGATGAACCGAAAATGATAGAAGAGTAAGTCAGGAACAATACTTTTGATCCAAACATTTGATGCTGACTTCCTCGATCTTTGTTACTTCCTCAGATGTTGGTCTCCTCACAAAGATGACCTGAATCAACTCTTAGGAAAACAAGGCTACCAATATTATACCTATTTTCATCAATTAGGGTTAGATACAACTCATTATGCATAAACAAAACAAAAGACATAAATATATCATTTGGGATAGGGACACAAATTCTTTTATTCAATATTCAAAGATTGGAAATTACAACCTTCGCAGGTCGACACTCCGCGAACCTGATCCGGGCTCCTCTTAACTTTGCTCCAAGTGCACCTTCCAAATTCCTTCTCTCATAATCTGTTCATCACTCCAATGGAAGGGAATAGATTGTATGGGAGAAAAGGGATAGAGAGGGAATTTTGATGCAAGGAATAAAAAAAGGTTGCAAATACTTGGGCAAGGAGGGAAAGGGAATTTGGGTAGAGTTTCACTGTTCTGATTCTTGGTTGTGTAATGAGACCCTAAGACCTCCTTTTATATGAAAAAATAATAGTTATTTGGTTTGGGGATGGGCTATAGCAGTTGAAATGGTTGGGAAACCTCCAATAGATCGCTAAATCCACCGAATTCCTTGCAACTTTTTATTTTTTTCAACTTTTGGAGGTATATGCGGGTTGTTTAGTGTGAAACTAGCACATGTACATGGGATTTTTAGCATGCAATGAGCATATGTACGTGGGCGGTAGTGCAGTAGGGCATGTACATTATCCAAAAAATGGTTTTTTAAAGAGAGTTCCTCAACAATGATTTGGAAAATTATGCAAGTAGGAAGGTCAATGCCATGTATGCATAGGTAGGGAATTTTAGGGCTGTAACATATGCCCCCTAATGTATGAGGTCAGAAGATAAAATGATGGATGAAATACATTACAATATATTTACTAGCATGGAGTTGAGTAATCCCGAGACCAACGTTTGGGAGGTGCCTTCTACAAAACAACTATTATCTCTTTGAGGCGGGCATACCCATGCTCATGATGAACTAATCATGTATTCCAATCAAGTACACTACAGATCCATGTTATATAAATGTATAAAGTGTAGCCGCGAGCAATACATAGTGGATGTACATCTAAAAATTAGAGAAACATATACAAGTAAAATATGCATCTTCAAGAAGCCAATGATGCCTGCAGAAGGAGATGAAGACTTCATAGATCGAGAAACAACTTCAATATATTCAAAACTCAGGTAGGAGTAAAATGGGAGTGTAAGAATCACTTCCCCAAGGTCTTCGACAAGCCGTCGGGAAAATATTGGAGGATCTCGATGTTCAGGCAGGGAACTTCGTCGATTTTGAATCTAGACTTGACTAGACTCACGAGATGGTTGACTCACGAAAGTCAAGAGACAAATTGCAGAAAGGCCGACTCAAGTTGGATTAAACTTCCCTTCTACGAAAGCATGAAAGATGATTAGACTCAAGTAGCGTAACATTGACATAAGTCTGAGATGTAGGAGGCACCACAAACTCTCCATATGTTTGGAAGAGTAACCAAATGGAGGAGGACACAAATCTATGTAGCGAAAATAGGTTCCTAAGGTCATACTAGATCCCAATGCTTGATGAACAAATGGAAGGATGTGCTTTGTCCAAGGGGGACTATCTTTGCTACCGAAAAAAGAATGTATATTTCCCGTCCCCTCTTTTTGAAATATTTGATTTTTTTGTCTTTTTCAATTTTTAATGAGCTTGAAAAAGAATGAAAGAATGCTACATTAAAAATAAGAAATGAGTGTTGCGAGCAAGATAACTGCTTCCAAGTGCATGGAACGTACTGATGCTCAAGGAAAGGAGACATGTGCAGGATAAGGACACTCGAGGAAAATTCTTGCATGGGTCAAGGTGTCGGATCACAAAGGAAAAAAAATGTTGCAAGGATTGCATATAAAGAATGATTTAAGGGTTCAGTTGAGAGCAACATGTAGCCAACATTAGGCCAAAGATGAAAATATGAGACCCACAATGCAATTAAGCATGACACAACAAGACTCCTTCCATGTAAATTTTACGATCCCAGAGAAGGTAAGCTCGATGTTTTTTTCACATTTTAGAGAGTCTTAAAAAACGCAAAAGGAAGACTCCAGGGAGTACCTTTTTCACATTTAGTCCAATCGGCTCAAAAAAAGGGTAAAATTGCACCGAAAGGACATATTTTCAAAATCATTTTAACGAGTGTTACAAAGACAAGACCACTCATCTATCCTTTCAATTTTAAGGAGTCTAAAAAAGAGCTTGACTATGGACTCGCAACCATTTTATGAGTTTAGTATCCTTAGCCCAAAAAATTTATAAAAGTAACTGAGGAGAACTCTCTTGGTGAGATGAATCTCTCGAGGCATACATATTTCCGCTATAATCTAGTAGCTGGAAAAAGGGTTAAAATCATTCCAAGTAGATGTTCTTCGGGACCAATTTAATGAGTGTGAAGGAACAAGGTCACTCGACGATATTTTCAATTTTAGGGAGTCTCAAAATATATTAACTATGGACTCCGGGGGGGGAGTTCCTTTTTCGTAAGTAATATCCAAGGCCCAAAAAAGGTGATAAAACAAAACCAAGGAGAATGTTCCTTTTGCGAAAATTTAGTCCCTCGGGACCAAAAAAGGGTTAAACTTAGGCCTGAGAATACTCTGCTAGTGAGCTGAAGTTCCTAGAGCATACATTTATTCGTAAAATTATCCATCCAGGTCAAAAAAGGGGTAAACTACCGTCGGACAGATGTGCCTTCAAATTTGAGTTTGGCGAGCGTGAAGGGCAACAAGATCACTCAGAAATATTTTCAATTTTAGAGAGTCTGAAAAGGGCTTAAAGAAGACTCCAGGGGGATACTTTTCTCAAGTAGTCCAAAGGAGATCGAAAAGAGTAAATAAATTCTCGTTGGATGTTTCTTTCGAATTTTAAAGTGAGCTTGAAAGACAAGAAAGCGTGCTCATTAGGGAGTCCTTGAGGGTAAGGAAAATAATTATGTTTAGAAAGAAAAATGAGGCTTCAATATGTAATCATGATGGGACTAACAAAGACTCCCAATCCTATAGTCAAAACTAACAATATGGATGCCAAAATGCAAAGGATCTACCTAGGGCATACATGTAGAGGTAGGCTCTACCACCGAATTACGACACTTATAAAGCAACAAAGAAGGTTCCGTGTCACACTTTTGTGTGGTTGATCCTATGGAAAAGTAGAAAAGGCAACGAGATGCAGAAAGCTGAGAGTAAAGACCTAACTTATATGCAAAAGTTGGAAAAAATGAATTTTACCAAAGGATGACGAAAATGTAACCAATCCCAAAAATATTCACCAAACTGAAAGGAGAAAAGTACCAAAACAACTAATAGATAACTCAAAAGTGAGCTCGAGTAGTCACCGAGCCAGAAACAGTGAAAAATGGGACCAAAAAGGGAAAAAAAGGCCAAAAAAATCTATAAATAGAACTGGACATCTCATTTTCACCATTGCAAATTGGAAAATAACAAAAATGTCAAAAAACCCCTTCATCAAAAGAGTGAATTTCAGGAGCTACGGTGGATGAAAAACCCTCCTACTTGGACCAAGTAAGTATAAAATTCCTTCTCTTGCATTTCCATTCTTCAATTTTTATTTAGTTTTGAGTTTGGGAGGCACACGCCCTTGTAAAAGGGTCGTGTCTACATGTACGTGGGTTGTCCAAGGCCAACCCACATATGTACTTGGGAAGATTAATAAACAACACACGTACATACACGACTGTGTGGTAAACAACCTGTGTACACCTTCCTTTGTATTGAAAATATAAAACACAAGTACTAATCCCTCTCCAACTTTTGTGTGTGACAGGATGTATGTTAATTGGAGGGAGAGAGAGCACGAGGAGATAGATATCTTGGTTAAGGAGGACCCTATGGCTATCGCCTCACTTAAACAATGTGGCTTATGGAAATTCTTCTAGTGTCCATTTATGAGGGTACAACCGAGGTTGCTTAACGCTCTTTTGGAGTATTCGCATCCCGATGCAAAATATTTCATGTTGGAGGGTCAATCACTAACCCTGATTACAAAGGATATTTACTTTTTGACCGACCTCTCTAGAAGAGGGGAACTGTTCAACTCAAGTACCTTTCCTCCAGGGTTGTTCAACATTGAGGACTAAATCAACATGTATTGTGAGGCTGGTACTGAGAAATATTGTGAGGCTGGTACTGAGAAAGTGGGTTCTCAAGTGTCGATTCATAAGATCACCAATCTCTCTGTATGAGTGATTCTACTCATGATTGAGAAGATTACTGGATCTGTAGAACTCCATCAGGCCTCTCGTGAACATATTCATTATGTAGTTCAGTGTTTGGAGGAAACAATCTTTGACTGGAGTACCACCATTCTAGTATGCATGAAGAGACAAATCACATAGTGTCATAGGTGTACCAACAAAAACTTCGGGTTTGGTACCATATTATGTTCCTTCTTCTTCGATAGGGTGCCTAGTCTCAGTCCTAGAGAGATAGTGTGGGGGCATATAGCCTCTGTACTAGCAGTGAGCAGGTAGGCGGTTTTACTTCCTAGACAAGGTGGAGGAAGTACTGTAGAGGCCTTCGACGACAAATTCTTCGACTGGTGGGCATGTCAAATCCTATTCATAGAGTATTATCCCTATGCAAGTATCATATTCCTCAGAGATCCATACATGCATGTGCCCCATGGCGAGGAGAGTGGCGAGATAGGTAAAATATATTTTTGAAGTTATTAAATTTTTAATTTTTTTTATATATATCCTTTTTATGTGCGTGCCAAAATACTTACTTGTGAATATGTTATGTACATATGTGGGACCTATTCGACTGACAGACTTCGCCTAGACTAGGCGTCATCCTCGACCAAAGGCAGGACCAGAAGAAAAAGGAGGATCAACAGCTGTGGGAGGACCCCTAGTCAGAGAAACTGATAGAGTCCTACGATGAGTGGAGAGGAACCTCACTGCTATCACTTGTGCAGTTCCTATGGTTGAGATCGCGGATCTCCCCCAGCTATGCAACCACATGTAGTAGGGGTGCCTCAGATTTGGGTCCAGTTATTCCGGTGTCTTTTGAACATCGTTGTTCACTATAGAAGGTCCAATAGGCATAGACCTTAGATAGCGTCAGACCACTTACGTTCTGAGGGAACCTTTTGTACTATGTATTATGAGGGCTTAAGCCCGATGATGTATATTGATGATTTTTGAGGCTTTCATGCCCACTTTTATACTCATGACCCTATTTTCGACACACACACACACACACACACACACATGCATCTTTTTTGTTTTATGGATAACAATTTCACAAATGTATTTACATGTGTATGTGTGTGCTTTTATTTTACATGTGAGCAAAATGCCAATCTAAAACTTGATTATCTAGAGTATCAGTTAAATGATTAAATCTCCTAGGAAAATGAATATACATAATGTAATCAAAAGATCGTTCTAAGAGATGTACCCTAAGGAATTGTCGATGAAGAGTGGGATCATAAACGCGGTAAACCTTGTTTAACTGGGACACAACCAGGTGAGCATCTAAGTAAACCTGGAGGTGAGAAATTCATTTGACAAGGTGTCACATAGCAATTCTATCATTGCGTTGTATTCAACAACATTATTGGTTGTGTCTCCTAGACAAATACCTATGGAAGATAGAAACTGGCCTCTAGGTGTGAAAATCACCCAAGTTGTGGAAGCAAGCCTCCGAGTGTGTCGGTTAGCACCATCCGTGAATCCAAAGTAAACCTTTGATTCACTCGACATCTGCCATAGTGAAAAATAAGACATAAGTAAGTACATGTCCACAAGACAAAAAAGACAAAAATGTATAAAAAGCTATACATATATACAAGAACTCACCCAGGTGACCAACCTAAGAGTAGTAATTCTTAAGGTAGAGCCCATTTCTAGGCTCCGCTAAAGAATTTCCCTCAAAATAAACCATATGGTAAGTGCCATTCTCTAAGAACTCTTTCACAATGAAAGGTTTGAACCACATGGGTTTGAACTTGCTTTCCCCTAGGGGATCTTTTTCTTGATCATAGACCATGACAAGATCGCCTTCGAAGAAAATTCAAGGGCAAAAAGACCGATCGTACTGACACTTGACTCATTTCTTATGAGCCTTATTTTCCAAGGTTGCATCACGATGCTTCTCATCGAGTTGCTCGATATATAGAAGGCATTCCTCAAGAAGTGAAGTGTCAGGCAATAGCTCTACTGCCAACTTTAAAGAAGGGATATCACACTCAATCGGTAAGACTACTTCCATCCTGTATACGAGTTTAAAAGGTGAAAAATAGGTGGTAGTATTCACAGATGTTCGATAAGCCCACAATGCTGAATACAACATCGAATTCCAATTTTACTTGGTTGAATTGATCGTTTGCTGAAGAATAGTCTTGAGAGACTTATTCACATCTTAAACCTGACCATTTTCTTGCGTGTAATAGGGTGATGAATTTTCCTATATGAACCCAAGATTTGATGTTAACTCAGTCATCATTTTATTCTAGAAGTGATTGTCATGGTCAGTGACAATCTCCTTCAGGATACCGAATCTTGAGACTATCTGATTGAAAATGAAAAGGGCAATGGTTTCTTCATCATTTCTAAATGTCATCATATCTTCGGCCCACTTCATGAAGTAGTGTACTGCTACAATGATGTAATGCTTTCCCCTGGTAGAAGCCGGGTGACATGTAGTGAAATCAATCCCCCACTTGGTGAAGGGACCGACAACAATGAGTAGAAATATAGGAGCAGGGTGTGCCCGCATCTTCTGACAAAAGACCTGTCACAGGTGGCACTTATTGACCACCTCAACATAATCCTTCATTACCGAGGGAAAGAAGTATGCTGCATGTAGAATATTTTGGGTTTTTGCCAACCCAAACAAATGACCTCCACATGCTCTGGTGTGACAGTCTTTCAAAATGAGCTCTTCTTCTTTGTGAGTGAGACACTGTCGAAGAATGCAATCTACGCCCCAATGATACAAAGTGTCATCGAGAATGAGATAGTTTTGTGCTTGGTGTTGAATTCGTTGACACTCATCGCGAGAAGAAAAAGCAGGGAACTTCAAAGTGTGAAGATACCCAAGTATATCTCCATAGCATGGGTCCGAAGACGCAACTAGAAAAATATATTCGTTAATAAGTGATTCTTTAGGCGTAATATCATCATATTCGACTGGTAGTTCCAAAATTAGTTTGGCAAAGACCAATGACTTTTTAGATTTCAAAGAGACAAAATCTAAGTCAAATTCTTGTAGGATAACTATCCATTTATCGATATTTTTTTCGATGACCCATCATGTTAACACATATTGGAAAGTGTTGACGACGACAATGACACTGGTCTTGCAAAGAAATATATAGTGATAGAACCGTTGGACAGCGTGAACAACTGCCAAAGACAACTTCTCAACCATAGATGATTTTAGGGGCTAAATTTCTCTCATGGGCTGGTTTTCCATGGTTTTTTCAAAAATGAGATTCGCTATTTTAAAAATAATTCACCCAAATTCTATAGGATAAAATTATTTTACCTTAAAAATCGCCAAAAGTTTATAAAAACTATATAAAATACTTAGAAATTTGAATATTTTTAAAAAAATATCGCCAAACATTTATAGTTGACATATGCAGGATTAGTAATATTCGCCAAGGTTTCTACATTTTAAAATAAATTTCCATCCTTAAAATCATCCCTGTTCTCAACATGAGAGTAGTTGAGTTCCGGTCCAACTAGGCCTCATATAAGATAATAGATAACATTCTCTTCTAGCATGTCATCCTCTTGGAACAAGACCATGTCGATGGTTGACTCACAACAATAAAATACAACAAGAAATATCTTTTTATAATCAGGAAGTCGGAGTAGAGGGGCAGACGTCAAGGCATGTTTCAATGCTTCAAAAGAGCATTGATCAGTTTCATCCCAACAGAATGGGACCCCTTTTTTCAAAAGACACACGAACCCTTTAGTGATCTCGGCATAATTAGTGACAAAACACCGAAGAAAATTTGCTTTCCCTTGTAAGCTCTGAATCTGGGGTATTATGAATGGGGGAAACAATTGAACTATTGCCTCAAACTTGAGAGGATCGACCATGATCCCTATTTTTGACACGATGAAACCTAATAAACGACTCGACATCATGTAAAACTCCAATTGTTAGGATTCAAGCGAATCCGATAGTAGCGACATCGCTCAAATATTAGTCGTATATGGGTGGGATGCTAGATCATAAAGGTACGCCTGGACTATGTGTTTGAGTTCGTGAAAGGAAAACGACATGGCCCATTGAAAGGTAGCTCCTACATTCTTCAGGAAAAATGGCATCTTTCGATACACGAAGGTACTCCAAGGAAAAATAATTTTTTTTTTATGTTGGTCCTCGGGTTTGATTTGAATATGATTATATCCCGAAAAACCATCCATGAAAGAGAAGACTTCACAACCTTCACACTCAACGACAATGTGATCAATAAATGGCATTGGAAAATTGTCTTTCGAGCAAGCCTTGTTCAAATCACGGAAATCCATACAAACGTGAATCAATCCCTATTTCTTGTTTATAGGAACCAGGTTAAATACCCATTCCGTCAATTGTACGGGGTAGATAAAAATAGCTTTAAGAATTTTCTCTACTTCTTCCTTAATTGTCGCTGCTTTTCGAGGATTGACCGGATGAAGCTTCTGTTGGACCGGTTTGACATCAGGATAAGTCATGATTTCATATTCGACAATTCGTGGGTCGATGCCTGGCATATCCTTGTAATACCAGTCAAAAACTTCACGGAACTCCTTGAATAACTTGGTGTAAATTTGAATCTCTTCAGGGGACCAATCCGCTCTGATGAAAACATTGTCCACGACGCTAAGGATTCTAGAGATATCAATAGGAATCATTGCAACAATGCTTGCCATGTTACCCTCAGTTTAAAATATGTGCGTAGCCAGAGGATTGATAGGAAAAGATCTATCTCCATTCATGGTCAAAACAAACTCTCCTGCCTCTATTCTCCTAAGCTCGGGAAGAAAATAATATCAATGATGAAAATCATCCCAAGGTTTGTCAAGGCCAGTCATTGCCTAGAATCGCCTTGTCAGAGGGAAAGATCAAGTCTAAAGGATCTTGAGCAGTGAGAGAGTCCCGAGCCCAAATAGGCTTGAGAACTGGATCTAACTCTTGTGAGGGAGATGGATCAGGGTTTTTGGACAATGTTGTACGCAACCTCATCCACGGATAAGGGAATGGCCATGCCAAGGTTCCCTATCCCTTCCATCGAAGCCAATGAGGAAGGTAAATTCCATGGGTCATGAAAGTAGTTCATTTTAAAATTTGACACTTGAAATATTGCAGCCCTCGGTTGGTCAAGTACAACCAATATAAACTTTACATCGTTGGAAGGTGACGAATAATCAGAGGTTCCCATCAACGACGAAAACAAATTGACACCTAAGTTGACAATGCCAGGCTGTGGGTTATCAATCATCAAGACCATGGAAGCTCCTGATGAAGAGTCAAGACAAGAGAAGGAAAATTGGTCGATGGTTACAATTCGACCCTCGTGCGGAAAGCACAATACCCGAAAAACCGTGGAAGCCACTGCATGAATCGCATAGGTCCAACTATGTCCTAACAAAATATTGTAGTCGAGAGGCACATCGACTACTTCAACTTTGACACAAACATTTTTACCTCCTAACTGCACGAGGAAAGAAGGAATTATTCCCTATGGTCTAAGCGAGCGACCATCAAAATCCGTAAGCAACGTAGGCGAAGGAGACAACTCTGGTTTTCCAATGGCCTTCTAGCATGCCAAGGACATCATGCAAGTTGAGGCACCCTCATCAACCATTGTACATAATTTTTTTTGTGTCAACGATTTCGTGGTGTATGCCACTACTATCTAAAAGGTGACGTGGTGAGGAAGACGAGGTTTAAGGTCAGTTGTATAAAAAATGATCATTCCCGGGTTACTAGTCTCTGTTGCACCCAAGGCAGACAACATATATTTTCTCTGTGAGGGGAAACTCTAGAGAACCTCCAGAGCATATATCCCACAAGTGGCCTATGCCATATCATCCACGATAGAGTATTTTTGAGTGACCCTTGCATTTGGATTATGGGAAGCCTTCTTAAACGCACATTTAGGGATGTGATTCATTGTCTCTCCCACTGCCTTATCAATTTGGAGAGGATTCAATGGGTTAGTGGCCTCCTTTCCCTTATCTATAGATTACAACATTCCGTAGTCACAAGTCCTAGTGGATAAATGAGCATCAACGTTCATCATGTAAATTTTTTCAGCCGGGTTGTTAGGAGTAGGAGTGAGGGGTCCTTAAATGACCCCACCCACGCTTGTGGATGCAGAAGACTGAGCCATATTTTTCCCTTATGGAAAAGGGTTTGTCAACACAACATGTTTTTATTGTGCTAGTATCTTTTGGGCTTCTGCAAGCCGAGGGCATAGGTGAGTCGGGTTGTCTTCCATGAAAAGATTACACAGATACTTCGATGTCTTCTTCTTATCTTTTCCCCTACCATCATTGTTAGCAACATTTTTATCCCCTTTACCCTTTTTGTTTATCTATTTCTTCTTTCCATTGGTTTGTTGGTTGGCCTTAGGACTGGTCGACTACAAACTGTGTACATCCAACGTCTAGGTAGCGAGGACAGCCGAACTAGGAGTCTGGTTGGCCATAGTCTATTGTATCGACAATTGATGCAACTGATTCAACAATAGATCCATGAAATTTCTTTGTGTTTATCCAACTATTCCATCAGCATGGGGCCCAAAATTTTGTTTGGCCTTATCGAGAGTAAACCATGGTGCCTCAGGTAATATCTCGTAAATCATGCCAGATGGGGAGTAAATCAGTTCTAGCTATTGGGCTTGCATAATAGCCTTGTTTAGGAAAAGATATGAAATGATCTTACTCAAGCATTTTCAGATTATGCTTGGCTAAAGAAAAATAAATAGGAATATCACCCTATGTTTATAGCCATAAAAAATAAAATCCTAACTCACAAGTATTGATTACAAGTGCTTAGGCTAGTCTTTTTCACAATTAAAAGCTTGTTGAAAAATTTATTTTAATATGATTTTATAAATATAATAGTTGCTGAAATAAATGTAGAGACAGAAGTAAAGACACCAAGATGATAATAAAGAGAGATGAGACATAAATCAATCCTTTATTTCATCCCAATTCACCAAAGAGTCATTATTTTTACAAAATTTCATGCAAAAATTTTGGACCAAAGTCAAACTTAGACATCTCTGATGGAACATACAAAAAGACCTCTGACATAAAATCAAAAACTGAACTCTAAAAGCTGGATCAAATTTCCATAGATTGCTTCCCACTCGAATCTACACAACAGTCTTTGTCAGTCATGAAAACTAATTCACAAATAGACAAGTCTACACACACTATCAAAGATAGATCAACACCTCTGAAAAAAAAGTGTCTGAATGATGTAATTCAACCCTGAATCTTGTTGTCTACAATAAGACCCTACTATCATAAAAAATAATTAGGCTTGTGATAAATTAAGGAATGAATGAAAAACTAAAATATCTCAACATAAACTAAAAGAACAAACCTTAGTATCCAAAATTTATGAAGTCAGTTGTCATTAACAATAAATAACATAAAAACTCAAAAACCATATTTCCCACTCTAAGATGAAATCTTTCCTTGATTGTTGTTGTCACCCTTCGATTTTCCTGAATTTTCCTTTGGCTACGTTGAGCCTTTAGGCATAATATCGTTGATCATGTGAGAACAATCATCCCTCAAATCCATCCGGAAAGACACAAATTTATCAGAGCCATTGGAGGGCGAGGAAGGGGCAACAATGTCTTTTTCTTTGTCAAGGGCATGGTGGGCCTCAATTTTGAACCTTTTTCTAGCATGAGAGGACTAAACTGGTGAGTGGATAGGTGCATATTGCGCAATCTATTTAACAGGCGGGGGAGAAGGTAAGGAAAAATTGGGCCAGCCATGATATTGGGAGACTGTCGGGTGGACAATCTCTTCCCACTCGTCATTTTCGGGAACCTCGGGTTGCAATGAGACATGATGGGGCATGGGAATATCAGGGACTTGTGGAGCTTGGAAAGGAGGTCTTTCAGGCCTAGGTTGGAGAACTCCTTGCCCAATCCAATTGAAAAATATGGCCTGAAACAACTGGCCTAACTCTTGTGAGTTAGCGTCAAAGGGTATGGAGAATCTTGGCCTTCTTGGGCCTCTATTCCAATTACCTCTCCCTTGGTTGCCTCTGCCATGGATACCTCGGTTGAAAAAGCGCATTTCTGTATGCATGATTGATTATCAAATAGTCCTTTTAACAACCATACATGACAACTCTTTAAAAATATGAAATACATTTTGGCTCAACAACATTACAAACTCATGCAATCCAATCCGTACAAAGTGTTTAACCATTTTCTATGAGTAGGGGGTGAACAAAAGGTTCTGAGATATATGAGGGGTGTGTATTTAGTGAAAAATGATAAAATGAGGGGGAAAATAAACATGGTTACTACTCAAAGACAACAACAATAAAATGTAATTAAAACCGAATAAAATATCATTGTGATCCAACCACGAAAATGCGACTTCAAACTGCTTTAATACATAATTCTTCTTGGCTGTAATTAAATTTTAGAACAGGGAGTGAAAAATGAATGTGGGAAGGCGATGGGATTGTAATTAGTGAAAAGAGAAATAATGATAGGGAAAGAGAGCGGATATTGTTCATAAAATTAATTAAGTAATCCATAAAACCATTCTGTAAAAGTAAATAACACCAACCAAATGACCACTGTGACCCAAAAAACAATTCCTGTGTACAGTTCAAGCAATCCTCTGCATTAACTTGCTCCATGTTTGTAATCAAATATTTAACATAGTGTCATCAAAACAAGACAATATGCATTCCACAACAACTTGTATGGGAGATATGTTCATCTCACTTATCCATTTAATATTTTAAAACAATTCCCAAATGAATACACAGTCAATTATTTCCATTTTGTTTAGTGCTAACTTATCAACCATTTCCCACGAATTACTTCAATCATCAAATACACACAAAAAAATCGTGCCCGATCTCGTGCTCTGATTCATTTAATAATTGAATTATAATGAAATTATACTGTCACAACACCCATGTTTATCTCTGTTTAAGATATATGATATTCATACATAGTGGACAATCAAACACAACGATTCATAATTCAATTGCAAAGATCCTGACTTGTCATTTAACCACACAGACAACCATCACCATTTAACACATATTATGTTGTGAAACACACATACATTCGACAAAATGCAAGAGCACTTATGTGAGTGCACAGGTCCAACTACTCTGAATCTAAACAACCATAATGTTGGGCTATCAATAAATATAGCGAGGTAACAATAGTATGCCCGATCTCATGACACAATTTGATCAAATTGAAACAAAACCATTTTGTTTCAAAACCTTGTGACCATCTTTGAGGGCGCAACCAATAATATCCATATCATACACAGTGGATGGCCATACCATAATCACCTCGATTGTAATACTTCCATAGCAATTAAAACACACAGTCACAATAATCAACTACTCAACCTATCATGTTGTAGGAACACCATACATACCCATGCATCATGCACGAATCAATGTTGTGACTTAATCAATCAAAACAATGTTGGGTTATCAATTCAATGATCACAAGGACAACGACTGTGTATTCGATTTAACAATCATCCAATTAACCATGCCGAGCTTATCCATTGAATCATAATAACAAATGTAGTGACTAGATACCAAAACCAACACCACTGTCAACATAATCAACATAGACGAGCCATAAATCAAACACTGTCGACCATACACCAATAAATCATAACAATATCCATGACGATCATAATGGTTTCCTCTATCAAAAACCGAGATTGATAAATCGAGGGTTTTCTCTGTGGACCAACACAAGGATACATGGATTCGACCCCCATTATTGGGTGAGAACCTTTGAGACCAATGGTGCACACACAGGGTATACCACAAATGTCTTCGCAGACAGGGTGACAATTCTCATGATAGGAGAGACTATGAACAGAGGATCCAGGCTCCATTTTGACCTTGTAACAAGACTTAGAACATGCAGGGTATAACCCTCGTGGGTTTCTCAATCAACTCGGGAGTGATGAGATAGGACAGGGCCGAGAAATAAAAGTCACCTTAAGCAATCCCTTTGGAAAAACAACCATCAAAACTCACTGTGCAACATTAGTAACATGAACAAACTCATACCCAAGTGAAGCAAAGCGCAATGACACAATGCATTTCAAACCTAGTAAACCCCATAACAACAAACAACTGGGTAAAGTGATAAGAAAACGTGGGGACGGACAACCAATCTGGACCGAATAAAAAAACCTTTAACCAAGACCAACAAGGATGACAGAGGCCTTCATAGTTTTTAACACCTAGAAAAACTGTGACTCCAACATTACTGGAAGGAAACCTACACCAACCATCCATTCCAGAAAAATATCACCAATTTGCACAGTTGTCAGACTTAAGGAAAGCACAAACCCATACATACTGAGCCACTATCTATTTCATAACCAGATAAAATTCATGGATGGAAAAAAGGCATACCTGTAACCAAGAGCACCTTAAAAACATGAGTTAGTCGAGCGGTTCTTCCTCTGCTTGAAAGTCAGAGCCTAACCACAAAAAACACAGTTGAACAATAGCCCGAATATGGTGGCGGTCAATGGAAAGAGTAAGGGTGACGTCCAGTAAATGCATGTCACATCCACCCCCAGTCAATTAATTCCTTAGTACACGTCAACAAGCTTCCCATTAACTCATTCAATTAAACCATGTATCGAAACCATCACCCACTAATTGCCAATAGCATGACCCATAATCATATTAATCCATTTCCAACTTATAACATACATCAACCATGTTCCATATAACTCAATAAATCTAATAACTATTAGCTTATTGCTAGGGTTAACAACAACCATTTAATATTTCAATGCATCTAGCATAAGAGCATAGTCTGATCTCTTCCCTTTGCATTTTTCTAAGGTTTCTTTTATTTCTTTTCATTTTCTTTTATGTGTTGTTGCTAACATGTTTATTGTGCAGGTGTCATAGTAAGGAATCCATGAACATATAGAAATGATAACAATGGATAACATAGGCCATCGTAACATGTAATTAGAGCCTAGAGAAGGAGAAACAACACATAACATGCCTTATCCATCATTCAATTGTCGTAATTAGAACCAACACATAATAATCCCAATCCATCGCCAATAAAAAAAATATCTCATCAACCATGTAAGTAGTGTCGAATAGTGGCACAAACATCAAATAAGAGCCAGGTATTATCTCCCAATCTATAGGGGTTCCCACCTACTAGTATTATTTATATTGTTAGATTATAATGATAGGATTTAACAATACTTTATGGGCGAAAAGAACTCGTTGTGATTTTAATCATCAACAAACTGACAACTCCACAGTGAATTTTGTTTTCAATAGAGTTAGAACTCATAACTCATGGATTCGCAGACTAAGAACAATAGGTCAAGAATATATAACCAAGAAGATTATGCAACAGGGGGAAGTGAACAGATTTAATGGAAAAATGACCGGGAATTTGGGAATAATTCATGAAAAGTGTTAAGTATGAGGGGTTTTACCACTATATGCATAATCATTCAACCGGAATCTGCTCTTTACTTCAAGGAGAAAAATTACTGATTTTCTCTTTAAAATCTCAAATGGATGAATAAATGGCAAGAAGAGGTGGGAGACAACCAATTCTTTATAAGACAACAATGAAGGAAGATAACAAATTCAAGTGTGCTTCAGGGGAAACATTGTAACAGTTGTGTAAGCTTGATTTCTATTGAATAACAACAATTTGCAGGAGTGTCACTGTGGCAGAACTGATCCAATCATCCTATTTTGACCAAATTAACTAGAAGATGGTAGGAAACAAAATCATGACATAAGTAAAATTGAAAAAATTAAAACAACAATAATAAAATGACAGAAACATAAGAGAAGTAGGAAAACTTTAAAACAGATATCAGAAGTCAAACTACTATAAGGAAGAAAATAAAATAGCGCAAAAAAATGAAAGCAGAGCTAGGTTACTAGTATACAGAAAATCCAAACAACATTAGAACTTTTCACGTTGGTCCCTCGCAATGTTTCAAGCGAGAACTGTTAGTGTTGTAGGAAAACAATTGTTCCTGTGAATCCTTTAGAATGTAAGAGTTAGTATATGGGACAAAATCAATTTTGAAAGGACCCATAAATAACACTTGGAACTCCGAGGTAATTATCATCCCTTTAATGTATATGATTAGATCATTAAGGTAGATATGGATGCTGATCAATTCATCAAGAGTTGTGTGTATAGGTTTTTTAAAAGTGGTACTTGCATCAGGTAAGCCATACGACATGCATTTATAAGACATGGTACCCCAATTAGTGATAAGAGTGGTTTTGTGAACACCTGCCCCTTTAACCTTGATTTTCCTGTAACCCCAATTTTTTTTAAGTAAGGCCCTCGTCTGTGACCTTACAACCTGCTGCATAATCATTTCCATATTAAGAGGAGGAAAATGATTTCTCATAATATCCCGACTAAAAGTCTGAAAATTAATGTAGGTTCTAATGTGATCATTGGTCTTCGAAACATGTATCCAATTGGAATCCCATTCGGGGTAGACTGAAAAAATAATCCCAACCCTTAAGATATTTTCTAACTCCTTTTGAAAATTTGCTTTAAATGTAGAGTTAATAGGCCCTTGTTTTTGCCTAGCTGGTTTCATTCCTTCCTTGATGGGGATAGCATGGTGTGTAAGACCAGGATCAAAACCATGAAGATCCTCATAGGACCAAGCAAAAACATTTTTATATCCACCAAGTATCTTGGAAAAATTTGTTTCTTCTTTATCAGAGCATTGGACACTTGTTTTAATATTATTTGAATATTCGCATGCCCCAATATTTGAGGAGACGGTTTCACCCACCTTCCTTCTTGACCCCTCTTCTCCTTGTTTCTCTTTATTGCCTACATCACTCGATGAAAACGAACTCTCAAGAGGATTCAAGCCCTTAGGAATTTTGTTGTTTTCTATGGATTTCATTTCCTTGGGCTTAAGAGGTTCATCTTGAATGAAAGCAAAAATTATCTCATCATTTGAGAAGAACTGCAAAGATTCTAGATTGTTCGGGATATGTGAATGATATAGAGATTGAAAAGAAAAATCAGGCATGTGAGGTAAAGGTTGCTGATTAGGAGAATCTACAAAGACAACTAACTGATCAACCATTGAATTCAACTCCATCTTAACATGAGTGATGTTGAAAGATAAAAGGTTTGATATAAGTGCCCAAATAGTTTGGGTGTATCGTTCCATCAGCTTGTTGCTAGGAGAGCATATATTACGTATCAAGTTCACAACAAGCTCAGAATCTCCAAAAACTGAAAGGTTATCACAACCAAGATTAAGGGCGCTTTCAATGCTTAATATAAAGCTTTGAATTCAGTGACATTGTTTGTACAAGAAAACTCCAACCTGTAAGATAAATTATGAATTTTCCCTATAGGGGAAACCAAGATAATGCCAACCACATTACCTTCATTAGAGCGTGAACCACCAAAGTGCATGTGCCACATATCATCATCTAAATTAATTTGTTCCAAAGGAATATTATCCTCCTCGACAAATATGGAATACACTCCTAGGTCCTCTTCGATATAGTTTACACTAGATTGTGGAACCCTCTCTACGTAGGGTGAAATCCTTCCCTCTCTAAGGACTATAATGTTCTTACCATTCCGAGGAATGGATAAATTCATCATGTCGAGTGAGAGGTATCCACCTGTTAAGGCTTTCCAATCTCTTCCAAAGATAATTGAGTAATTTCTTACAGGCATATCAATTACCTTAATGCTAAGGGTTGTCCTTATTTCAGGATGAGTGCATAAAACTAAGGTCACATCCTTAATCTCGCCTATGGTTGTTTGTTGTAAACTATTATAGGAGAGAATGCTTCTGGCATTTTCATTTGTATAAGACAAGCCTATCTCTTCCATAATAATATTTGACATAACACTTGGGCCCAAACCGCCATCAATGAGCCAACAATGGGAATTCTTATCCATTGATCAGGGGATCAAATTTTGCTCAAAAATTTAAAGTGTTTGAAATCACTTCAAATCGAACGAGAGCATAGGCCTCATCGTTATGAACCCAACACAGCTTGTTTGGGTTCAAACGGACGTTGGGAGCGAGAGATATCGCGTTCTGTTCAAATTTACAAACAGACAAAAAAAGGGATGCTGATTGTACAGTCCGTACGGACGTTGACATGGCAGGTAGTTATTGGGAAAGTTGGCATGTGACATGGTTTGTTTGCAGCAAATGGGATGGCGACACATGGCCCAATCAATGGCCACCACGTGTCACCTGTTTATTGGATTACAATCTTTTCACTTGGCAGGAGTCGACGCCATGACCTCCGGGCAGGGTAAATCCTTGGGAAAGGCCGCCCAACTGGTGCGCCCGCACATGTTACTTAACATATATATGCATTGTAATATATTTGAATTTTCAAAAATGTGTATTGGGGCGTGAACCGGGCCGGGGCTAAGCCCCGACCCATGGTTATATATATATTGCATACGACCGGTGCTACGGGCGGTTAAACCCACCGTAATATATGTTGTAACCATTTTGAATGCGCGCATTTTGATATAACATGTGACCAATGTGTATGCGCGCGGGTTTAACCTTACGGTTTTGTAATCGGTTGGAACTTTAGCCCTGTTGTGTATTGCGCGCGGTCATGTGGTGACCATGTGCCCACGGGCCTTGGTAGTTAAAGGCCGATGCGTAATTGTTCGACAGTTTGTACCGGTTGTGCCCAGTGCCAATTTTTTACACTTTAAAATGCATTTGGGCTAGGTTGAGCCAACAAGGGTGCGTTTTGTAGATGCAGAGACAACAAGCTTGAAGGGGGGACTTCCAGGAAGCCTATCTTCTTCAATTTTTGGCCAAACGAGGTGCCAAAAAAGCCCAGATAGGGGTTTTTGGACGTTCTGAAGCCATTGGAGCAGTCTATTTGGAAATTTGAGCATTGTAAAGAACATTTTTGAGAACTTTGAGAAAATAATACAAATGATCCATTGGAAGCTGGACCAGGAGATGTAGCCCAAGAGAGGGGTGAACTCCTTTATCATTTGCTGTGTTATGTGTTTTCTGTTCACTGATTTTGCTACTGTTCATATGCATATTGAATGATTAAATCCTATTAAAGTTGTGTTTAAAGTTGATCCATTTGCATTTTAACACATAAATTTTACTTGCAAATAATTTCAAGAATACAAGTCTTCTTCATTTTTAGATCAAGTTGGTATCAGAGCATAGGTTTTTGAAGACTTGATTATTTGCAAGTGTTTTTTTTTTCT
>ML790767.1:466636-488907 GCA_009831015.1 Picea engelmannii | reverse complement strand
AGGGCATTTATAACAAAGTTGTTGATATGCTTTCAAGGCCTATTATTAGTGCTTCAGTTATTCTTAAGCATAGTCCTATCATGCATGAAATTTATGTTGAGCAATATGCTTTGGATACTGATTTTAAAGAAGTATATGAAACTATGTGTCATTCTAACCATGTGGAGGAATTGGATTACCATGCGCATGATAATCTGTTGTATCATCTTGGCAAGCTATGTATTCCACAGGGGGAAAGAATCAACATTATAAGAGACACCCATTCTTCTCTTATTGCTGGTCATTTTGGTGTAGGCAAGATAGTGGCTAATTTGTAAAGATACTGCTACTGGCCTAAAATGAATGAAAGTGTTTCAAGATATGTTCGAGGATGTTCGATATGTGCCACAAGTAAACCTAGCAATCAAAAGTTGGGTTTGTATACTCCACTTCCGGTTCCTTCTCGTCCTTGGGAAAGTATTTCCATGGATTTTGTAGGAGGTCTACCTATGTCTAGACAAAATCATGATTATCTTTATGTTGTGGTTGATCGATTTAGAAAAATGTGTATTCTGATGCCTTGTACGAAGCAGGTTATAGCTGAACAAATGACACAAATGTTTTTTCAAAATGTTTGGGTGCATTTTGGATTGCCTAAATCCATTATTTCTGATCGGGATTCTCGATTTGTGGGAAGTTTTTGGTCGAGTTTATGGGCACTCATGGACACCAAACTGAAAAAGAGCACAGCTTTTCATATGCAAATAGATGGTCAGACATAAGTGGTAAATCGAACAATGGTGCATCTTCTTCGTGCTTATTGTAGCAAGCATCCTAAACTTTGGGATGAGCATTTACACTACATTCAACATGCTTACAATCGAGCTAAGCACTCTTCAACTCAAACGTCGCCATTTGAAGCATGTTTTGGCTATTTGCCCAAATATCCTTTAGATTTTATTTTTGGGAAGGATATTGCTATTGAAGGTCAATATGACATTGATAGGGCATAAAAGTTCATTGAACAAATTCAGTCGATACATCAAATGGTGCAAGAGCAGTTGGAAAAGAGTCAAGCCAAGTACAAGATGAGACATGAGAAGCATCATGTTGATCACAGTTCCCAAGTTGGAGATGAAGTTTGGCTTTACATCAGTAAGGAGAGACTTAAAGGAGAAGGTAAAAAACTCAAACCGATTAGATATGGTCCTTTCAAGATTATCGACAAGATTGGTAACAATGCCTTCCGTTTAGATTTGCCTCCTTATATGCAAATGTATGCAGTTGTTAATGTTGAGAATTTGAAATTGTAGGAGCCTCCATTGATTCATGATCAAGGAGAGCATGTTCATATTCCTTCTATAGATGATTTTTCCCCAGACTATCTTACAAAACTGCATGAAGACACCATCCTTGACAGGAGAATGCGAACTTCAAAATGAGGAAATGTGGAGTATCTTCGAGTTGGTATTAAAGGTACAAATCCAAGAAAATACAAGTGGATTGAGGTTGGAAAGGTGAGGGAGCTATACCCTCATCTTCAGATAGACTGAAAATAGTCTTTTGGAGGTCCAAAAGCTTTCCAATGGGGAGGAGTGATCAGGGGATCAAATTTTGCTCAAAAATTCAAAGTGTTCGAAATCGCTTCAAATCAAATGAGAGCATAGGCCTTGTTGTTATGAACCCAACACAACTCGTTTGGGTTCAAACAGATGTCGGGAGCGAGAGATATCACGTTCTGTTCAGATTTACAAACAGGCAAAAAAAGGGATGCTGACTGTACAGTCCGTATGGACGTTGACATGGCAGGTTGTACGACACATGGCAGGCGATTATTGGGATAGTTGGCATGTGACATGGTTTGTTGGCAGTGAATGGGATGGTGACACATGGCCCAATCAATGGCCGCCACGTGTCACCTGTTTATTGGATTAAAATCTTTGCACTTGGCAGGAGTCGACCCCGTGACCTCCGGGCAGGGTAAATCCTTGGGAAAGGCCGCCCAACTGGTGTGCCCGCACATGTTACTTAACATATATATGCATTGTAATATATTTGAATTTGCAAAAATGTGTATTGGGGCGTGAACCGGGCCGGGGCTAAGCCCCGACCCATGGTTATATATATATTGCATACGACCGGTGCTACGGGCGGTTAAACCCACCGTAATATATGTTGTAACCGTTTTGAATGCATGCGGTTTGATATAACATGTGACCAACATGTATGTGTGCGGGTTTAACCTTATGGTTTTGTAAATGGTTGGAACTTTATCCCTCTTGTGTATTGCATGTGATCATGTGGTGACCATGTGGCCACGGGCCTTGGTAGTTAAAGGCCGGCACGTAACCATTTGACAGTTTGTATCGGTTGTGAGGTTGTGCCCGGTGCCAAGTTTTTACGCTTTAAAATGCGTGTGGGCTAGGTTGAGCCAACAAGGGTGCATTTTGTAGATGCAGAGACAACAAGCTTGAAGGGGGGACTTCTAGGAAGCCTATCTTCAATTTTTGGCCAAATGAGGTGCCGAAAAAGCCCAGCTAGGGGTTTTTGGACGTTCTGAAGCCATTGGAGTAGTCTATTTGGAAATTTGAGCATTGTAAAGTACATCTTTGAGCACTTTGAGCAAATAATACAAATGATCCATTGGAAGCTGGACCAGGAGATGTAGCCCAAGAGAGGGGTGAACTCCTTTATCATTTGCCGTGTTATGTGTTTTCTGTTCACTGATTTTGCTACTGTTCATATGCATATTGAATGAGTAAATCCTATTAAAGTTGTGTTGCAAAGTTGATCCATTTTCATTTTAACACATAAATTTTACTTGCAAATAATTTCAAGAATACAAGTCTTCTTCATTTTTAGATCATCCATGATCTTTACAGAAATATAAAAAGGGGGATTTTTTTACAGGGTATCTAAATTTATGTACACCTACTTTATTTATAGATGAATCCTCTTCGTTTACCTCTTCAGAAAGATTGGCTAAAATGAAAGATTTTCCTTCCATGAATTGTTTCAGATGCATCTGTTGTTCAGGGATGACAACCGTGTCCAAAAGGGTTTCATCTTCTTTGATGTTGGCCAACTGGTTAAAGATATTGTATTTGGAAGAGGGGAGAGGAGAATTTGTTCCTTGTCTATCAGGAACCTTAACAGTAGCAGTGGGTGAGGATGAGCTTGGGCTAGAAGAATTGTGGGGAGGATCAAATTTGCCCTTGGGAGCATAGGCTTTGTTCCTAGTATTGATGACCATGACATCTTCTGGATCTGCAAAATATAAGAAAATGATAGCAACTTCTAGTCTCTTACCAAATATCTTATCTCTGGCACTCTTCTTTACCTCACATGTAGTTTCCTCTTGGTGTTCCTTGCAGAAGTTACACCAAGTTCGAGGCAAGATAACTTTAGGATGAAAATTATTTTCAACTGGATTTCTAAAGGGGGGTGCAGAAGAGGATGAAGCTCCAGGGGTGAGAGGGGAGACAGTTACTTTCCACTCATATGCTATCATACGATTGTTCATGTCTTGTACTAGCTGTAAAAAGGTGGACATGTCTATTTGTCTAATAGATTCTCCCTGGGGAAGACCAGTTCTTTCAAGTTGTTCTTCATCATCTTAACAAGCATGCAGAGCGGAACCGAGATTATCAATGGATTTTTCCTCAAGCTTATGATGATATGGGGAAGGTAATGCATTGTAGTAATGCATGAAAGTGGATTGGTTCTGAGGTTGAATGAGCTTGGGGATTTGATTGTATAACTTGGTGAAGCACAAGTTGAAGGACTTGATGGTCTCACCATCCTTATAGATGATGTTATTGTATTCTCGTAACTTCTTGGTTGGGATTTTATATTTCCCATAAGTGGATCAGAACTAATAGATTAACTCCTCCCAAGTAGACAAAATCTTAGGAGGAAGGTCAAAGAAATCAGTCGTAGCCTTTCCTTCCAAGGAATTTACAAATAAGCACATGCAAGTATCATTTTCATTGTATCCTATGTGATGACAAGCATTAGAAAATGCCACCAGGTGTTCGTTTGTAGTGACAGTGTTATTTCCTCAAAACCTAGGAAGATGCTCTTTAAATTTAGGAAGTGGATGAGTAGCAAGTGTTAGGTTAAGAGGAGAGGACACATGCCATGGTGTGTTTGTGGCATCTTCTTCGAACTGAAAAATCCCATACTTTTTAATGACTTTGGTGGGATTTGTGGTAGATTGGACAGGGATATGGTGGCTATATAAGCTACCAATCACTGACGAAGATGAAGACTGATAAGAGGAATCACTTCTAGTTCCACCAAAGCCACCACTAGATGCCATCTTATGGATGATAGATGAGGGAAAGAAAGATGAACTAGATGAATCAGACAAATTTCTCCTTAGAGAACTTTGTTGGGAAGATAACACAACATTCCTTCTTCCTATTTCAACAATAGGATTGATTTCCGGTGATAAGCATCTTCTTCTTCTAGAAGCACGAGAGTCTAAGGACATGAAATAAAGGACAAGAATGAGGAAACAAGAAGGTTACTGCTAATTTCTAGGCTATCTATGTCTAGCTTCCAATCATTCTTGAGCACTAATATCGCGTTCAATTGCTGCCCATGAATGATTAAGCTCAGCACGGGTATTGGCAGTGTCCAAAATGGTGTTAAATAGGTTCAAAGCAATGTTGGTTTGGTCTTGGAGACCGGGCTCAATATTGGGCTGCCTTGCAACAGGCACAATCATTAAAAAAAAGAGTCAAAGAATCAATATAAGAAAAATAGATGTATCGATGAAAATCGAGTATGAAAATTAACGAGAGAGATATCGAAGATCTCCCCAGTATGGTCACCAAATAAATGTTGAGGAAAAGATATGAAATGATCTTACTCAAGCATTTTTAGATTCTTCTTGGATAAAGTAAAATAAACGGGAATATCACCGTATGTTTATAGCCATCAAAAATAAAATCCTAACTCACAAGTATTGATTACAAGTGCTTAGGCTAGTCTTTTTCATAATTAAAAGATTGCTAAAAAATTCATTTTGATATGATTTTCTGAATATAATAGTTGCTGAAATAAATGTAGAGATAGAAGTAAAGACACCAAGATGATAATCAAGACATATGAGACATAAAGAAATCCTTTATTTCATTCCAATTCACCAAAGAGTCATTCTTTTCACAAAATTTCATGAAGAAATTTTGGACCAAAGTCAAACTTAGACATCCCTGATGGAACATACAAAAGGACCTCTGACAGAAAATAAAAAAACTGAACTCTAAAAGATGGATCAACTTGCCACAGGTTTCTTCCCACTCGAATCTGCACAATAGCCTTTGTTGGTCATGCAAACTAATTCACAAACATACAAGTCTACATAGATTATCAAAGATAGATCAACACCTCTGAAGAACAAGTGTCTGAATGATGTAATTCAACCCTGAATCTTGTTGTCTACAATAATACCATGCTATCATAAAAAATAATTAGTCTTGTGATAAATTAAGGAATGAATGAAAACTGAACTATCTCAACATAAACTAAAAGAAAAAACCTTAGTATGCTTCTCCTTCTATCCTCCACTTGTTCCTCCCTTTCCTTTTTCCTTTAAGAAAATTAGAATTGGTTGAAGTAGTTGAACCACCTCATTAGTTAAGTTAATTAAAAGACTCAACCAACCTTTTAGTTAGGGGGGAAAGTAATAATCATAATAAAGGTTGTAAATAAATAATAACTAGTAGGTGGGACCCCTTGTGACTCCCTTTAGCTCTTAGCAATCATAACATACTAGTTAATTAAGGCAAACACCCCTCCTTGTGACTCCCATCATCATATTAACATTTGACAATTTATCTCAAAATATTTGAAATTATTTTCAACAAAATATATTACTCATATATCCAAAGAAAACATACTGTCCAAAATTTCTGAATTCAACTGACATTAACAATAAATAACATAAAAACTCAAAAACCATATTTCCGACTCTAAGATGCAATCTTTCCTTGATTGCTGCTGTCACCCTTCGATTTTTCTAAATTTTCCTTCGGTTGCGCTGAGCCTTTAGGCATAATCTCATTGATCACGTGAGAACTATCATCCCTCAAATGCATCCGAGAAGACACGAATTTATTAGAGCCATTGGAGGGTGAGGAAGGGGAAGCAGTGGATTTTCCTTTGTCAAGGGCATGGTGGGCCTCAATTTTCAACCTTTTTCTAGCATGAGAGGACTGTACTGGTGAGTGGATAGGTGTATCTTGGGAAATCTAGTTAACAGGTGGGGGATCAGGTAAGGAAAAATTGGGTCAGCCACGATGTTGGGAGACTGTCGGGTGGAAAATCTCTTGCCATCTTTCTTTTTTGGGAGCCTCAGGTTGCAATGAGACATGAGGGGGCACAAGAATACTAGGGGCTTGTGGATCTTGGAACGGAGGCCTAGGTTGGACCACTCCTTGCCCAATCCAATTGAAAAATCTGGCCTGAAACAACTGGCCTAACTCTTGTGAGTCAACATCAAAGTGTATGGATAATCTTGACCTTCTTGGGCCTCTGTTCCAATTACCTCTCTCTCGGTTGCCTCTTCCATGGCTACCTTGGTCAAAAAAGCTCATTCCTGCATGCATGATTGATTATAAAATAGTCCTTTTAACAACCATACATGACAACTCTTTAAAAATGTAAAATATATTTTGTCTTAGCAACATATCAGACTCATGCAATCCACTCCATACAAATTGTTTAACTGTTGTCAATGAGTAGGGGGTGAACAAAAGAGTCTGGGATATACGAGGGGATTGTATTTAGCGAAAAATGATAAAATGAGGGGGGAAAGAAATATGGTTACTCCTCAAAGACAACAAAAATTAATTGTAATGCAAACCAAATAAAATATCACTATGATCAAACCATGAAAATGCGACTTCAAACTGCTTTAATACATAATTCTTCCTGATTGTAATTAAATTTTAGAACAGGGAGTGAAAAATGAATGTGGGAAGGTGATGGGATTGTAATTAGCGAAAAGTGAAATAATGATAGGGAAAGAGAGCGGATATTGTTCATAATCCATAAAACCATTATGTAAAAGGAAATAACACCAACCAAATGACCACTGTTACCCAAAAACAAATTTATGTGTACAGTTCAAGCAATCATGTGCATTAACTTTCTCCCTATTTGTAATCAAATATTTAACATAGTGTCATCAAAACAATACAATATGCATTCCAAAACAACATGTAGGGGATATTTTTTCATCTCACTTATCCATTTAATATTTTAAAACAATTCCCAAATGAATACACAATCAATTATTGCCATTCTGTTCAGTGCTAACTTATCAACCATTGCCCACGAATTACTTCAATCATCAAATACAGAAACAAAAATCGTGCTCGATCTGGTCCTCTGATTCATTAATAATTGAATTATAATGAAATTATACTATCAAAACACCCGTGTTTATCTCCGTTTAAGATATATGATATTCATACATATTGGACAGTCAAACACAACGATTCATAATTCAATTTCAAAGATCCTGACTTGTCATTTAACCACACAAACAACTGTCACCATTTAACACATATTATGTTGTGAAACACACAGACATTCAACAAAATGCAAGAGCACTTATGTGACTCCACAGGTCCAACTACTCTGAATCTAAACAACCATAATGTTGGGATATCAATAAATATACCAAGGTAACAACATTATGCCTGATCTCATGACACAATTTGATCAAATTGCAACAAAACAATTTTCTTTCAAAACCTCGTGACCATCTCTGAGGGCGCAACCAATAATATCCATAGCATACACAGTGGATGGCCATACCATAATCACCCAGATTGCAATACTTCCATAGCAATTAAAACACACAATCATAATAATCAACTACTCAACCTATCATGTTGTAGGAATTCCATACATACCCACACATCATGCACGAGGCAATGTTGTGACTTAATCAATCAAAATAGTGTTGGGTTATCAATTCAATGATCACAAGGACAATGAATGTGTATTCGATTTAACAATAATCCAATTAAACATGTTGAGCTTATCCATTAAATTATAATAACAAATGCAGTGACTAGATACAAAAACCAACACCACTATCAACATAATCAAGAGACATGAGCCAGAAATAGAACACCGTCGACCATACACCAACAATTCATAACAGTATCCCCGACGGCCATAACAGTTTCCTCTATCAAAACCTGAGCTTGAGAAATCGATGTTTTTCTCTATGGACCAACACAAGGATACATGGAGTCGACTCCCATTATCGGGTGAGAACCTTTGAGACCAATGGTGCACACACAGGGTATACCACAAATGTCTTCGCAGACAGGGTGACAATTCTCATGATAGTAGAGACTATGAATAGAGGATCCAGGATCCATTTTCACCTTGTATCAAGACTTAGAACACATAGGGTATAACCGTCATGGGTTTCCCAATCCACCCGAGAATGCTGAGATAGGACAGGGCCGAGAAATAACAGTCACCTTAAACAATCCCTTTGGAAAAAAACCATCACAACCCATTGCACAACATTAGTAACATGAACAAACTCATACCCAAGTGAAGAAAAGCGCAAGACACAATGCGTTTCAAACCCAATAAACCCCATAACAAAAAACGACTGGGTAAAGTGATAAGAAAACGTGGGGAAGGATAGCCAATTTGGACGACATAAAAAAACCTTTAACCAAGAACAACAAGGATGACAGAGGCCTTCATGGTTTTTAACATCCAGAAAAACGGTGACTCCAACATTATTGCAAGGAAACCCACACCATCCATCCATTCCAGAAAAATATCACCAATTTCCATAGTTTCCAGACTTAAGGAAAGGACACACCCATACATACCAAGACACTATCTATTTCATAACCAGAGAAAATTCATGGATGCAAAAAAAGGCATACCTGTAACCAAGATCACCTTAAAAATGTGAGTTGTCCGAGCGGTTCTTCCTCTGCTTGAAAGTTAGATCCTAAACACAACAAACAAAGTTGAACAATAGCCCAACTAGGGTGGCTGCTAGTGGAAAGAGTAAGGGTGACGTGTAGTAAATGCACGTCGCCTCCACCCCTAGTCAATTAATTCATTAGTACATGCCAACAAGATTTCCATTAAATCATTCAGTTAAACCATGTATCAAAACCATCACCCACTAATTTCCAATAGCACAACCCATAATCATATTCATCCATTTCCAACTTATAATATAAATCAACCATGTTCCATATAACTCAACAAATTGCATAACTATTAGCTTATTTCTAGGGTTAACAACGACCATTTAATATTTCAATGTATGTAGCATAAGAGGATAGTCTGATCTCTTTCCTTTGCATTTTTCTTATGTTTCTTTTATTTCTTTTCAATTGCTCTTATGTGTTGTTGCTAACATGTTTATTGTGCAGGTGTCACAGTAAGGAATCCATGAACATATAGCAATGATAACAATGGATAACATCGACCATCGTAACATGGAATTAGAGCCTAGAGTAGGAGAAACAACACATAACATGCCTTATCCATCATTCAATTGTCGTAATTAGAACCAACACATAATAAGCCTAGTCCATTGCCAATAAAAACAAGATCTCATCAACCATGTAAGTAGTGCCAAATAGTGGAAGAAACATCAAATAAGAGCCAAATATTATCTACCAATCTACAAGGGGTCCCACCTACTATTATTATATATATTGTTAGCTTATAATGATAGGATTTAGCAATACTTTGCGGGCAAAAAAAAATCATATGATTTTAATAGTCAACAAGCCTCTTCCTCAAAAAATACCTTGGACGTTCATCTTTGGAAACACAAGGAACCAAAGACTTCAAGAACCACTAAAGAAAGAAATAAGGAGGGACCTTGAACTTAATAAAGCTCTTTCTTCACCGCCATTCTTGGATATGATTAGAGATATGGTCAGCCTTGGTTTGCTCGAAGTTGGACAACAACGCGATGCCGAAATCGTATCTCACTGACAACTAGAAATGGTTCAAGAAAACCATTGCCAGGTCATTAAAGTAAGAATACCTCGAGTCGTCGAGCTCGATATACCACTTCACAACACCCCCTATAAGAGTGCGTTGAAAAAGGCACAAATGAATGGAGTTGTCTTTCAGCGAGTTTGACAAGCACCACAAGTGAAAGGTAGTCACATGATCACCTGGACCTTCGTCAAGATTGACCTCAAAATTTGGAATATCCGAAGGAAACTTAGTCGACATGGGGGCCAACGTGGATTGTGACAGATTGGGTCATTCAGTAATCTCGACAAGTCTGGAAAATGGAGGGTTTTCAAAAAGGGTAGTTTCGATTGTGGATTATTTATAGGAAAAGAGGGTCCTAGATTTTGATTGGCACCAAGTTGCCAGGAAAAGTCGGACTGTTCGCCAAGGTTTTGGTAAAAACCATGTCCTTGACTAGCAAAAGGAAATTGCATATGTTGAGGCATCATCGAGTGACTCTCGAAATTGGATGACATATCCTACGCGAGGATTGTTCCCTGTGTTGTGTTCCAAGGATGTTGGTTAGGGAGGCCCCCAGCTGATCCGCCTGACATAGGTATTGCACCTTGCCCGAGGTACCATTGAGTATGGAAAGGGTTTCCCCTGACTGACATTCCTTGCGAGAGAAATGATCCCTGCCAAGGATTCCAAAGACCATGTGTTGAGTATACTCCACTCGTCACTCTATATGAAGGAATGGTACCTTGCATGGGATTCTGTTGACCAAAGTTGGGGTTGCCCCTAGTCGGTAAAGGGGCCGAAGAAAAGGAATTTTTCCTAAACACACCAAACAAAAAGAACGACATAGATCCCATCAGAATTGTATAGGATGAAGGTCCCAAACTACCTCCTCTTAACAAGATATAATTAGCATTAGACCAGATTGGATGCTGGAATGCACCACCGAACGAAGAGGATGGAGGAGGTATATGACCCCCACCATAAGGGACAGAATTAAAATTACACTAATTCCCACGATTGATCCTTGCAAGGGAGCATTAGAGATCCCTGCCCCCATAACCATGGTTTGTAAAGTAGAGTAAGTAATCATTGAATTTGTGTCAAAGTCGAGCATCCCATATGAGAAGGGAGTTCCTGTCACGTTCTGAGTGAACAAAACAATCGTTGAAGCCATAAAAAGGATCGAATCACTACCTGAAGTCGTGAGTGTTAGGACAGTTGTGGTCTTAACAACAGAAAGTGGAGGAGGAGGTATAAAGAACCCTCCGTTAGTAGGCATAACGGGAGTACGGGGACTCTCAGATGAAGTAGCAACATTTTCTTCCATTTTCGCTTGCTAAACAAACTGGCGCTCATAATATGTCACCTCGGGAGGGACAATCTGGAGTAGGATCGACGTCGACAAGTCGGTGATCGAAGGATTTGTTGTCCTGAAACCTTCAGTCTCAAGGTTAGAAATGATAGATTCCTCTAGTGACGGAAAATACCCTCTCAAAGAAGGCTCAGGCATAGTTTCTTGCATCTCAATCGCTTTGAACGATCCTTCTTGATCAAGCCTTTGCCTCAATGGTGGCGGAGGTGGCTCCAAGGTAACCGACGAAAGGCCCTGAAGCCTTCGTGACCGACAGAGCTGTTGATATTCCACTTTGTGAAATGATCGACCGAAATAGTAAGGCTTGACTATCGTGGAACAAAAATCACACACTAAAATTTTCCTAAAGATAAATCAAGCAGTTGACTAACTAGTGGGAAGGACAATTATGTCAATCAACACTAGAGAAACTAACCAGTGCAAGTGCAACTCGAACAAGGAATAAACCTTCATGTATACTTTGCAAAGCACGCTCTGACATATTCCATAGGTATCGTGGTATACCCCCTCAGTCACCTGTGTAAGTTCATAAAATATAGGGAACTATGTTTCCATCTCGCAGTCAGTCACCAGGTGGGTACAGTCGACAATCGAGCAGATCATAATGAGAAGGATAACAAGTTCGAAGCCCTTCAAGGGTATCGAAAGAAATTGGTCTAAAAGAAAACTGTGGATCTCGAACAGATTCAAGGTCCACAAAGATATTTATGCAAATGCGATCAATATTCTTCCCGAGAAGGACCCTCAATATACAATCCCCACTACGTTTGGTTCGAATTTGGAGAGGTTATCTCCGCTACCTTCCCTTACGTGACCTCGTGTTATCCCCTGTATTAGAGGGGGGTCCCAACTAACTCTTACGAAATTGGACTTAAGACACTCCATATCTCAGACTCCAAGGTTTGTTTTTAAATGGCCTTGAAGAGTTTCCTCTTCACACCTAAATCAAAGCCCTAAAACCCTAAACTAGTCGGTGAACCCTACAAACAAAAAGTATAATATATTTTAAGTTAAGCGTTAATTTTAAGGCTTGATTTACGCAAAGAATGTGGTTGTACAACTGATGGTGTTTTTAAGAGACGAATAAGGAAGATAATTTTAAAGCATTTGAAAGAAAAAGATACTTCGAACTTAAAGAAAAGCTTGTAAAAATCTTTGTAAAATTCAACTTTTCTAATTAATGTTTCAAGATCTTGTAAAGGAAAATATCCTAAAAAGTGCTTTTGTTTGACTAAGCAAAGATACTTGTATTTTAGGAAATAAAAAAAGAACTTTGAAAATGAGAATATTTTCTTCTGCAAATAAACAACCTAGGCTACTTTCCCAAATTAAATGAAAGAAAATAAATTCTTTTTTATTTTTTGAATTGTGTTAACAAGAAAAAATAAAATGATTTTTTTGTTTTGTTTTTCAAAGCAAGAAACAGGAAAAAGAGAAAATAAAACCCAAGATTGACAGATACCCTAAGCCAACTACGTAAACATGGGGATTCGAACAGGAAACCAAAAAGAGGATCTAAAACTTTAAATTTCACTCTAAAGCTCTAGGGAAAACAAAAGAAAACTAAGACACAAGTTAACAACAAATCTTCAACCCAAGCTAAGGCCAAAAAATGGAGACTCTAGAAGACTCAAGAAAGTCCTGAGAACCCTAGACTTCTATCAGGAAAGAGACATACCTATCTTTGTTAAAAAACACTTCCAATATATAGAGATGTGGGTTGTTGCATCGACAACATGTGTATGTACGCAAGATGTCTATTGTGCAGGGCACATATGTATGCGGGTTGAGCCAAAGCAGAGAACATACACCTCTAAGACTTTTAAAAAATGAAAAGACTAGGAAGAGTGAAATGGTAGTGAAAGTTGGTATGCACATTGTAGATGACTAAAATAATCATAGAACTTGGCTGAAACTCAAAAGGGAATCAAGAAGCCATTGAAAACCCAAAAACATCCCTTCAAGACACTAGAGAGACTCCACAGTGGAGTCACCAATTCAGCTAGCTGGAAAATCCCCCTATAACTATACCAGGGTTCTAATTATAGATAGATAAATGACTCCCTAAAAGTCAATATAATTCCTACACTACCCCAAACATTCCACACAGATGAACCAAAAATGATAGAAGAGTAAGTCATGAACAATACCTTTGATCGAAACGTTTGATGTTGACTTCCTCAAGCTTCATTGCTTCCTTGGATGTTAGTCTCCTCCCAAAGCTGACCTGCATCAACTCTTAGGAAAACAAGGCTACCAATATTCTACCTCTATTCATCAATTAGGGTTATATATAACTCATTATGCATAAATCAAACAAAATACATAAAGATATCATTTGGGACAAGGAAACAAACTTTTTTATTCAATATACAAATATTGGAAATTACAACCTTTGCAGGCCGACGCTCCGCGAACCTGGTCTGGGTTCCTCTTAACTTTGCTCCAAGTGCACCTTCCAAATGACTTCTCTCATAATCTTTTTATGACTCCAATGGAAGGGAAGGGATTGTATGGGAGAAAAGGGCTAGAGAGGGAATGTTGAGGCAAGAACTCAAAAAAGGTTGCAAATACTTGGGCAAGGAGGGAAAGGGAATTTGGGCAGAGTTTCACCATTCTAATGATTGATTGTGGAATGAGACCCAAATACCTCCTTTTATATGAAAAAATGATAGTTATTCGGTTTGGGGATAGGCTGTAACATGTGAAATGGTTGGGAAACCTCCAATAGCTCGCTAATTCCACATAAATCTTTGCAACTTTTTAATTTTTTCAACTTTTGGAGGTATACGTGGGTTTTTTAGTGTGAAACTAGCATATGTATGCGGGTTTTTTTGCATGCATCAAGCGTATGTACGTGGGCAGTAGTGCATCAGGGCACGTACATTCTCCAAAAAATGGTTTTTTAAAGAGATTTCCTCAACAATGATTTGGCAAATTATGCAAGTAGGAAGGCCAATGCCATGTATGCATAGGTAGGTCATTTTAGGGCTATAGAATTATGTTTTCCAAGTAAATGTTGGAATTATAACAACAATTAGCTATGGTAATAATACAAATTTACTTATAGTAAATATGTGGTATTTCGTATAATAGAGGAAGTTCATGAACTGATGTAACCAAAGAAAGTTATTGAATTGATGTAATGATCTAACCTATATTGTATATTTCTATGAAGCCTCAAGAGGCATTTTGTAATGTTGTTACCCTGATTGTAATCCCATATTGAATAATAAGATATACCAATAACTTTCCCCGTGGATGTTTCCTTGACACACCGTCATGGTTTTACCACATAAATCTCATGTGTTAAATGTATTATTTTTGTCTCATTGTCATATTTCTTGCATTTAATATTTTTTTAGGCTCTTGAATACCAACACGTGGTATGATATCAAATTTGGTGTTTGGTCTATGAAAGGAAGAGGAGGAGAGGCAGAGTAGAAACCCTATCCGCCATTTGATTTGAGTTATGTTGGTTGTGTGGGTAAGTTAATATCCCAATAAGAGGAAGAGACCAAGTCACGCAAGCAAGGAAAGAAGAGGTCGAGTCTATCCACAAGGGAAGAAGAGTCATTGGTTTCTTGTTTGTCTACAAGATGTGACCGAGTTTCATTTCATTCTAGAGATAGCCACCTATTCGACCCACGCAGAACAAGAGGAACATAGATGTCATACATAGGTATTTTTTGGTTTGTTGGGCCCAACAAATAAATCCAAGGAGAGAGACTGAGTCAGTGAGTTTGGTCGAGGGTTTTTCGTGACCGAGGCTTCTAGTTTTTGGCATGCAGAGAAGAAGAGATACCAAGTCGGGGTATAGAGGAGATATATATCGAGTCTCATGAAGGGGAAAGACGATGGTACCTCTATCCATACAATTGTAGAGCAAGAGGAGTTGGGAAAAAACTGCACTAGATTTGTCGCCCGAGGTAGAGAGATGAGGGTTTGGACGTAAGGAAGAGGAGCCAAGACGGGTTCCGTCAATGCACAACCAAGGAAGGTTATGTTGGTTATTTCCATTGAATAGATCAAATTTACGTCATAAACTCTATTCTAATTTTGGTAAAGTTTGCTTGATTTTTTATACGTCCCCAAGATATTTAAAAAAAAAATCATTCATTTTTTATTTGAGGATATATATATTAAAAAAGGGATCAACTTTTAGGGTTCCGTCAGTGTGCAACCAAGGAAGGTTATGTCGGTTCTATCCATTGAATAACTCAAATTTATGACATAAACCCTATTCTGATTTTTGTAAAGTCTGTTTGATTTTTGAAATGTCCCCAAGATATTTAAAAAAAAAGTCCGCCATTTTTTATTTGAAGATATATATATATAAATTTTCTTTTTAATTCAATTGGAGAGAGCGTGTGTGTAGAATTAATGGCAAAGGTGACAAATGCTAAATTCGAGATTGAAAAATTTAATGGTAAAAATAATTTCGAATTGTGGAAACTTAAAATGCGAGATTTGTTAGTAAAACAAGGGTTTCATAATGCGTTAAATGATAAGAGGAAAAACCATGTATCTATGACCGATGAAGAGTGGAAAGACCTATACATTAGAGAACTCAACACAATTCGGTTATGTCTTGCCGAAGATGTCTTGTTTAACATTATTGGAGAAAAAATGATAACAAGTTTATGGAGCAGGATGGAAATTCTATATATGACAAAGTCCTTAATGAATCAGATTTACTTGAAAAACCAGCTATACAATTTAAAAATGAGAGAAGGTACAAAAATCGTAGATCATTTGAATGTTTTTAATACTCTTATATGTGAGTTGAATAGTATGGATGTTAAACTCAAGGATGAAGATAAGGTAGTAACATTTTTATGTCCATTGTTTGGATGTTGGGATCATATAGTTACTTTCATTATCTTTAGTACAAATGAGACTCTTGAATTTGATATGGTTATTGGAACTCTATTGTCTAAGGAGGTGCAGAGAAAATCAAGTATTGAAACCTCCACACCAGAAGCACTAGTGGCTAGAGGTCGGTCTATAGAAAGGGGAGAATATTCGAGTATAACATCCAGGGCTAAGTCAACAAGAAGAAAGGGTAAGGGAATATGTTGGCACTGTAATAAAGTTGGGAACCTTAAAAAGGATTGTTGGAATTTTCATGAGTCCAAGGAAGACTCCAAAACAGAGGAAAATATGATTGAATCAAGTCCAGGTATGATTGATTAAGTCTTGTATATTAGTAATGTCGCTGAATATTATGAAGAATAGATTTTAGACTCTGGTGTTTCACACCATATTTTCCCAAATAGAAGTTGGTTTACTTTTTATCAAGCAATTGATAGTGGAGTTGTTCTTATGGGTAATAATAATTCTTGTAATATTGTCTGGGTTGGAAGTGTCAAAATCAAAATGTTTGATGGGGTTATAAGGAGATTAACTGATGTTAGACATGTGCCTGAACTAAAGGAAAAAATAATTTCTCTAGGAGTGTTGGATTATGGTAGTCACTAGTTTATAGGTGAAGGTGGAGAACTACAAGTGTTCAAGGGTAGTCTGATGGTTATGAAGGCAAGGAAGGTTGGAAATTTGTATAAGCTAGAAGAAAAAACTGAAACAAGTGAAGTTGTGGAGGTATGTAAGAAAGCAAGTTCACCTACTTGTTTATGGTACTACTACATATGGGCAGATTATTCCATGAAATTTTTCCATGTTTCCATTATTTTCATGTTTTTTTTTTTTTTTTTAAATAGGGCGGGATTTTCGTCGATATTGCCACGAAAGTTCATTGATATAGCCACAAATATGTTTTTTAACTTGGTCAGGATTTTTGTCGCTATTGCCATGAAAATTTTTCCTATCTCATTGGTCGGTGTTAACGGCTAGTTGACTAGTTGATCTATATATACCTGACTTTAAGAGACTTTGTGACACAATTTCTATAGTTGCGACACAGTTTGTGGATTTTGTTTGAGCTATTTATTTTTTCTTTCACCCACCGGTTGAACAAATCCGATTCTCGATCTACATAGCTCGGATTTTGAACTTGCAAGGTTGGTATGGTTTTTTTATTGATGTACTCATTTAACTTGGAAATTTTTGTTCAAATGTCGAAATTTCATGTAGCTTGTTTTTTCCTTGATAATATATTATATGTGTAATACCATATTTCATGTCTTTGGTTTTTGGATCTAGTTAGTATATTATATGGAAAAGGGTATGTGGATTCCATAATATTCTAGGTTTATGGAATCCACATACCCTTTTCCCTTCAATTGTAGCTAGAATGTCTCTCTCTTTTCATTGATAAAGATATGGAATTGCTCTTGAAACTCAACCCTCATCGATGAAATGATAGTAATTGATTTTCATTTTCTTCTCTCTTTTATTTTTAAGAACTAACAAAAAAAACCCAACAAAGCTTGATTGAAGCTTTGATACCACTTGTTACATCCCTAGTACCCAAATGGGATCACACTTGCATAAATTGAAAATAATATAAAAATGACAATAATGGTTGGGATACTTGCACACCTAATGGTTGACCAACACTTACTAATTCAATTAAATGAAGTAAGAAATCTCCATGAATAAATTATTGAAGTTGATTGTTATATTGATAAATGATAAGTTATGGTATATATAAGATAGGGAGGAAACTCATGTTTATAACAATAAGATACATAAACACTAACCATAAACTTATGTTAGGTATATATGTCGTTATTATATAAAGGAAACATTTGTACACATATGACCTTATTATAAAGATGTTATCTATGTCATGATTAGGCACATAAAAATCACTTTTAACTAACCACCTTCAACCATATTAGCTTATGGTTAGCCACCTTTAAATTTCTTGGCTTATGACTAAGCACCTTTAACAAATGAACTTATGATTATATACCATACTCTTCCAATATAAATAAAGTCTATTTGTTTCAACTTTCTAAATAAAATCCACATACCCTTTTCTTATATGTGATGTTGTTTCTCTCAATTTTTTATAATCACACACAATTCTAGATGTAGTGATTAACTCTAGTTTGTAGTTGATGTAACTTACTTATACACTATTAATAAGGAGTATCTAAAATATAAAAAATTCATAACGAAATCTACGATAACAAGATGAAATCTACGATAACAAGATGAAATCTACTAGTCAGACAATGAAAAATGAGAACATGCCAAAGTGTCTTAGAAAACAAAATTGTGACCACTGTAAGTAGCATAAAATTGTGACCATTGTATGTAGATGCAAATAAACATGTCATAATTTAAACCAACCCAACCCAATTGTGGATGAAAAGTGGTTGGCATTCTTTTTTTAGTGGTGAATTTCAAAGATTGACATTTTTTCTACAAAACAACTTAGAGGCTAGTTTATGGTGTTGAGTGATTCAAGTTTGAGAAATTTTGACCACTTTCGTTAAATGGTGTGTAATTATTTTCCATGGTGATTCAATACACACTATTCTAAAGTACAAATTGAACAATATGTTGGAAATACTAAAACAACTTAGAGGGGGGGGGGTGAATTAGTTGTATATAAGCTTAAACAATTTTATACTTATTAAAACATTATTAATCATTCTTTACGTGGTCATCAACAATGTACAACATATGAACAGTAAAAGTAAAAACCATCAGTCACACATGAATTACACACAGAGACAGATTTTCACGAGGAAACCCATAAAGGGAGAAAACCTCTTCTTCTTTGAAATGATAGGCAGTCTTTTGTAGTTCTGTACATCATTTACTATTGAGCACCAACTCAATGTGAGGCTGCTACCTCTGTCTTACAAGCTGCAACTTGTTTGAGAGCTCCAAATCTCTGGTTTCTCTAGCACTCACTAGAAGGAAGCACCAACTCCCTGAGTATTCCAGCACCAACTGGATGGAAGCACCAACTTCTTGAATAGTCCAACACCAACTGGATGGAAGCACCAACTTCCTGAATATTCCAGCACCAACTGGATGGAAGCACCAACTTCCAGTGACACAGGCTCCAACCTGCATAACAGAGAACACTTGTTCTCCCTAGCACCACCCTGCCACCCTGGTTTCTCTGGCCACAACCAGATGGAAGCTACAAATTCCTGTGTTCAAGCTCCCACTTGAACCTCTGAGGACAACAGTCCTCCCGAGCACCTCCCAACCACCCTTAAATATCAAATAATGAATACACAAGCAACTTATGCGTATAAATCACTTCTTACCATTCTTTTCCTGTTCTGTAATTCTTCTCTTTCTCTGTCCACCCAACAATTCTCCTCTACATCACATTGTTCTATCATTCTGATCTTCTTCTGCTTGCTCTATCGGTCCGCTCTTCTTATCGTTCTGCAATTCTTCTCTTCCTCCACAGATCTGCTCTGCATCATGTTCTTTTGTCATTCTGTTCTTCTTCTCCTCTGCCTGTCATTTGCTCTGTTTCTGATATACATTTCATTTCATTCTGTACATCAATTAAACTTCATCCTCAACACCTTCTCCTTTCTCCTTTCTTACTACTTCATTCTCTTTCCATACAGAACGACCAACCAAATTCAGTCTCATTCATATTCTTTTATACAAGCTACCCTGACGATTCCACTTCCCCTTCCAATCGGTAATACAGGGACATCTGTCTTGGCAACTGAAGCGCTAAATTATTTGTCATCATCAGTCTGTTTCTCTTAACTGATTCATAATTGAAGCATTAATGTGTGGGGAAGAACAACAACCCTCCGATCACTACTTGATCCAACGGTTCAGATCAAATCGGGATTTCACTCATCGCGATTTCGGCATCTGCGATGTCAAAAATCACAAGTCCTCTAGACTCGTGATTCTTCGATTCCCGATGGCTCCTTTCATACACTAGCCCTTCTGAGCTTAGCTCCCAGTCAACGTGACCTTCACTCCGTGACCACAACCTTATGTCTCTCTATCGGGATTTCGGCGTTCTTCATGTTCACTGTTCTTTGCATTATGAAATCCCGATCCCCGAAACTCTAATGAGGAGAATCAACGGCCCAGATGCATTTTGGATTCAACGGTTATGATTGAATCGCGAAATCGCACATCACGATTTCAGGTTTCTCGTTGTCAAGAGATTTTGACATTGCAAAGTGTCCATTCCCGATCCCCGATACTCCATGCAGAGATTCAACGGTCCAGATCACTTCTAGCTCGACGGCTCAGATTACATCGCAAAATCGCATATCGTGATTTCAGAGTTTCTGTTGCAGTGTGTTCTTGACATATCAAAGTCCCGATCGCCGATGCCTCTACTGACATCACACGTGGTTTGACACGTGTTAGATCCTGCCATGTGTCACTCTAATTCGTGAATTGCATGAGCCTGAGGTGTTAGATCTGCCTGACACCTGTCATTCCCTGGTTGTGCCACGTGTCCCTGGGTGACGTGGTCTACCGTCGTGAGTTGGATCAAAGGTCTAGATCTCATGTTGATCTGACGGTGCATATTCAGTCGAGATTTCGCATATCGCAAAATCGGGATTTTCGATGCATTGTATTCTTTGCATATTGAAACCCTGATCCCCGAAATTCCGATGAAGCCTCCTGTCTACAAGTGGATGGTCCCGATCTTTGTTTGATTTAACGGCTGCAATCAAATTGTGAAATCGCATATCGTGATTTCGGGGTTTTCGTTGTCGAGTGAACTGGACATTTCAAAGTCCCGATCCCCGAATCTCCGATGACTTATCTTCCTCGCAACTTCTGCAAATCGGACGGTAGGCGGCCTTTCGGGAAACTTGAATGGGATCCAACGGTCACTGGATCGCTGTCTTCCTTCTTCTCTACAAACTCTTGCTGCGTGTGTTTTCTTCAATGCTGTTCCTCCTGAGATTTTTATGTCCAAATCCCCAAGGGGTTTTATCCTTCATATCCTGCCATCTCCGCTGTTGCCATTAATGACAACAACCATCAACACACATTCGTTGCTTGTTCAATATTTGCCAACAATCTCCCCCTTTGGCATTGATGGAAACACTTGCATTCAGACTCAACACTCCTCTGCATTCATCCATTCAGACTCTCCTCTGCATTCGGTCAATCAGGCTGGACTCTGTTCCCGAAATATTTCGAACTCGACTCCTTTCTCCCCCTTTGACATCAATGTCAAAGAAGATACATTCTTTCACTGAACTTGTTGCAGAACATACTCCCCCTGTCATCTATAAGCATTTAGGAGATCAACCAGATATTCAATAAGCACTCCCCTTGACCTGGTGAACCTTTTAAACACCAGAAATTATCACCCCCAATTTTTGACGAAGATATCCAAAAGGGGTTGCTGCTAGTGGTTTAGTAAGGATATCAACAATCTGTTCTGTAGAAGGTATATAGTTCAGTTGAACAACTCTGTTTGTAACTTGTTCTCTGAGAAAATGATACTTGATTGGAATATGCTTAGTCTTGGAATGAAGAACAGGATTCTTGGAGACACTTATTGCACTGGTGTTATCACAATGAATTGGGATAGGATTAGTGTAAGTTACCTTCAAATCTGCAAGAGTTTGTATCATCCATAAGATCTGTGTGCAGCAAGTAGCAGTAACAATGTATTCTGCCTCTGTAGTGGATAATGAAATGGATCCTTGTTTTTTACTAATCCATGCAACTAGTGAGTCACCCAGAAAGAATGCTCCTCCACTGGTGCTTTTTCTCTCATCAACACAGTTTTCCCAGTCAACATCTGAATAAGCATTTAGCTAGAAATTCTGATTTCTAGGGTACCACAGTCCATACGTCATTGTTCCCTTCAGATATTTGAATATTCTTTTGACAGCTGACAAATGACTTTGTTTAGGAGCAGACTGAAAACGTCCTACCATTCCAACAACTTGCATTATATCAGGACGGGATGCTGTGATGTACAAAAGACTGCCTATCATTGAACGATATGTCCTTTGATCAACATCAGGTGAGATATCATCTT
>ML790767.1:412908-462979 GCA_009831015.1 Picea engelmannii | reverse complement strand
GGGTGAATCAGTTGTATATAAGCTTAAACAATTTTATACTTATTAAAACATTATTAATCTTTCTTCATGTGGTCATCAACAATGTACAACATATGAACAGTAAAAGTAAAAACCATCAGTCACACATGAAGTACACATAGAGATAGATTTTCACGAGGAAACCCATAAAGGGAGAAAACTTTTTCTTCTTCAAAATGATAGGTAGTCTTTTGTAGTTCTATACGTCATTTACTATTGAGCACCAAATCAATGTGAGGCTGCTACCTCTGTCTTACAAGCTGCAACTTGTTTGAGAGCTCCAACTCTCTGGTTTCTCTAGCACCCACTAGAAGGAAGCACCAACTCCCTGAGTATTCCAGCACCAACTAGATGGAAGCACCAACTTCCTGAATATTCCAGCACCAACTGGATGGAAGCACCAACTTCCTGAATATTCCAGCACCAACTGGATGGAAGCACCAACTTCCAGTTACACAGGCTCCAACCTGCGTAACAGAGAACACCTGTTCTCCCTAGCACCACCCTGCCACCCTGGTTTCTCTGGCCACAACCAAATGGAAGCTACAACTTCCTGTGTTCAAGATCCCACTTGAACCTCTGAGGAAAACAATCCTCTTGAGCACCTCCCAACCACCCTTAAATATCAAATAATGAATACACAGACAACTTATGCGTATAAATCACTTCTTACCATTCTTTTCCTGTTCTGTAATTCTTCTTTCTCTGTCCACCCAACAATTCTCCTCTGCATCACATTGTTCTATCATTCTGCTCTTCTTCTTCTTGCTCTATCGGTCTGCTCCGCTTATCGTTCTACAATTCTTCTCTTCCTCCACAGATCTGCTCTGCATCACGTTCTTTTGTCATTCTGTTCTTCTTCTCCTTTGCCTGTCATTTGCTCTGTTTTTTATATACATTTCATTTCATTCTGTACATCAATTAAACTTCATCCTCAACACCTTCTCCTTTCTCCTTTCTTACTAATTCATTCTCTTTCCATACAGAACGACCAACCAAATTCAGTCTCATTCATATTCTTTTATACAAGCTACCCTGACGATTCCACTTCCCCTTCCAATCGGTAATACGGGGACATCTGTCTTGGCAACTGAAGCACTAACTTATTTGTCATCATCAGTCCGTTTCTCTTAACTGATTCATAACTGAAGCATTAATGTGTGAGGAAGAACAACAACCCTCCGATCACTACTTGATCCAATGGTTCAGATCAAATCGGGATTTCACTCATCGCGATTTCGGCATCTGCGATGTCAAAAATCACAAGTCCTCCAGACTCGTGATTCTCTGATTCTCGATGGCTCCTTTCATACACTAGCCCTTCTGAGCTTAGCTCCCGGTCAACGTGACCTTCACTCCGTGACCACAACCTTATGTCTCTCTATCGGGATTTCATAGTTCTTCATGTTCACTGTTCTTTGCATTATGAAATCCCGATCCCCGAAACTCCGATGAGGAGAATCAACGATCCAGATGCATTTTGGATTCAACAATTATGATTGAATCGCAAAATTGCACATTACGATTTTGGGTTTCTCGTTGTCAAGAGATTTTGACATTGCAAAGTGCCGATTCCCGATCCCCGATACTCCATGCAGAGATTCAACGGTCCAGATCACTTCTAGCTCGACGTCTCAGATTACATCGCAAAATCGCATATCGTGATTTCAGAGTTTCTGTTGCAGTGTGTTCTTGACATATCAAAGTATCGATCGTTGATGCCTCTGTTGACGTCACACGTGGCTTGACACGTGTTAGATCCCGCCACGTGTCACTCTGATTCGTGAATTGCATGAGCTTGAGGTGTTAGATCTGCCTGACACCTGTCATTCCCTGGTTGTGCCACGTGTCCCTGGGTGACGTGGTCTACCGTCGTGAGTTGGATCAATGGTCTAGATCTCATGTTGATCTGATGGTGCAGATTCAGTCGGGATTTCGCATATCGCGAAATCGAGATTTTTGATGCATTGTATTCTTTGCATATTGAAACCCCAATCCCCGAAACTCTGATGAAGCCTCCTGTCTACAAGTGGATGGTCCTAATCTCTGTTTGATTTAACGACTGCGATCAAATTGTGAAATCGCATATCTCTATTTCAGGGTTTTCGTTGTCGAGTGAACTGGACATTTCAAAGTCCCAATCCCCAAATCTCCGATGACTTATCTTCCTCGCAACTTCTGCAAATCGAACGGTAGGCGGCCTTTCGGGAAACTTGAATGGGATCCAACGGTCACTGGATCGCTGTCTTCCTTCTTCTCTGCAAACTCTTGCTGCGCGTGTTTTCTTCAATGCTGTTCCTCCTGAGCTTTTTACGTCCGAATCCCCAAGGGGTTTTATCCTTCATATCCTGCCATCTCCACTGTTTCCATTAATGACAACAACCATCAACACGCATTCGTTGCTTGTTCAATATTTTCCAACACAATATCGATCTTAACAGTTAATTGATAATAATAAAAAAAACATGTCAAAATGTCTTAGAAGAAATAATTGTGAGGATTGTAGATCATTGTAAATAAACATATCATAATCGAAAGGAGTAGCTAAAATATCATGAAGGAGTAGATAAAATATAAAAATTTGACAACTTATTGTTTGGTATGGTGTAGGTAAGACAATTACTTGTCAGGACAAGGATTTGTCACTATGAACGAAAATGACAGGAAGCTTGCTTAGTTAAGAGAGGCATTAAAGGTGAGGGGCGATGGAAAATGTTATTGCCCTTGATATGATTGCAAAGGATTGCAAATAAAAATACTTTTAATAACAAAAACTGAAAGACATTGTAGGGATAAGGGACACGCCGAAGGGGGTTATGAATATTGTCCCTTGGTAAGAGGATTCAATATTTAATGTGTTCTCTATAATAATCATCATATCATGAATTTTAGTAATATTTCTTATCGGTATTTTTATATTTTCTATACACACTAACTTTTCTATGTTGTTTTTAAATATATAGATGATGCCCCCAAAATGTCGACCTATAGAGAGTTATTTGCCAAGTACTAGCAGAAATACCCCTTTACAGGGTGATGAACTTCAAGATCAGAATATTGAAGCTATTGATCAAGTTATTAATGATGATATGGATGGAGATAACATTAGTGATTCAAATAAGGAAGATGAGATACATAGATTGATCTAAGACAAATTTTCTCCAATGGATGAGTACAACCAGGATGATAGTCATGATGTCGATCCTCTACTCGAGAAATCACATCAACCTCTTTATGAAGGCTCAACAACAAATATTTTATCTGCTATATTATTGTTGGTGAACTTGAATGTTTTAAATGGTTTATCAAACACATGCCTCACACAAATACTAAGGTATTTAATTTGTTAATTATTTATGCCTGCATGTTCAAAAATACTTAAAAGGTTCAATTTTTTCCTATATTGCTATTGTTTTCTAATTTGTAAATTAGTATATTGGATGCGATATTGATGATTAATATTTTTTACATTGACTTATTGTTTATAATTTTGTAGATTGTTAGGTGAATTTCTATTACCGACGTCAAATATTTTTCTACGCACATATCGAGAAATATCCGTGATTATGAAAGAAATTGGAATGGACTATCATGATATTGATGCATGTCCTAATGATAATATCATATATTATGGACAATATGCATTATAAAATGAATTCCCACAATGTCAAATAAGTAGATATCAAACCGATAAAGTGTCAAAGAAGGTGCCTCGCAAAGTTCTTTGTTATATTCCGATAATTCCACGTTTCCAGCGGTTGTTTAGGTGCCAAAGTATAGCACAATTTATGGATTTATGTTGTCCCTTGATTACAGAAGTAAGCAAAGAACAAGGAAGAAAAGGAAAAATGTGAACTTCACGGAAGAAACAGTGACTATTACTAGGCCGAAGTGAGAAAAAGAACAGAAAAGACGGAGCGAAGTCCGAGAAATCAAGTCGTCGGACGAGGAGATCGAGGATGACATATTGACAAGAAAGAAGGATCATGGACAACTCAGTAAGAGGAAAAAGTCACCGTTGGATGCTTTGGAGCACCACACGAGAAGGAAGGAAAGACAGGTTGGCAAAGCCTTGAAAACGTGGGTCAATTTGACCTAGGTTTTAGACACCTAGGGTTTTGGTATCTAGGGTTTTGACACCTAGGTTTCGACCTAAGGATGTCGGTGAGCTATTGTAATGTATAAATAAAGGTCAAGAGGACCTAGGTTGGGTTGTTGTTGTTTTTGATGTTAGGATCATTGTTGTTGTCTTTGTCATTCTGTGATCGAGTGAGTAATATTGAGTGAAAGAGAAGTGCTGAGTGGGAGAGCCTTCTGGATTGTAAGACCTTTAGTTGGGTGTGAAGGTCAAGCCCTGTGGTTGGGTGCACAGGAAGGGGAGAGATAGAGAGAAGAAGAGAGAACATCTACTCGCTAAGAGCACAAATAAAAACTGTATGCTTTCATCTCAATACATTATAAAGAAAATTTTTGTGGATGTAGCCATAGAGAGAGGGTGAACCACACATATTTTGTGTTATGGGTGATTGATGCTCTATTCTTGTCATTTGATATACTGCCATTTCATTACTGTGTTAGATCTGATAGACATATCTTGCGCAGTAGATCCTAGGAAGATAAAGAATACTAGATTGTTGTGTGTCGATCACTTTGAACCCACTTTACATTCCTTCTGGTTGTAGACATCTCTGTCCTGCAACCCCCACATAGATGCTTCGGGTGAGACTACATATACCTCATAGGGGTTGTCGAAAGGGCCAGTAGCTAGGGCTTGCTGGTGCGCTCTTGAAGTTGAACCCTAAGTCTTCCCCTGTGCCAACAAATGGTTCCGTTGTCGGGACAAGAATATTCTTGACAGAATGTCAAGGTTGTTTCCATCAAAGAAATAAATTCAAAAGTTGATAAAGGATGAAGAGAAGGACTTCTCTTAAGACCAGAACAAGAACCCTAATCTTAGTACAAAGGATTGGTTCGAGAGATATGTCTTTACTTATATACATGAGAGTTTCTTTGGAGGAATCCATCGGGAGCTATATGAGTGGTTAACTAGGTTAGTAGATACCCAGTTTGAGATCAAATCTAGACCTCCTGTGGTTTGGACGTCGGCGCTGATCAAGAAGTTCAAGAGAGTCGATAACGTTGTGTCACAAGCAGTATATCACTGGTTTGATAGAACCATTGGAGGGTACATCACTGAGTTTGTTGTTGATAGAGTAGACTCATATAGCCAAGTTGAGAGATATTTCTTCAAGGGACCCAGAGGAAAAATTTTACATTTTCTGAACATAAGGATCAAGATGTTATTGCATGAGAAGAACATATTGAAGATACAGTAGATTGGTTGGATTTGAAAAAGCTATTGTTCAAGAATTCAGACAGTGACAATGACACAGAAGATGGACATACGTGCAGTGGGAGAGTGTTCAAAGAAGTTCATCTTGCGAACTTATTCAAGAAGAACTATGGGGACGAGGGTTTCTATAGTGGAGAAGAAGAAAACCTGATGGATGAAGATCATTAATAACCCACTAGGCCAGAGGAGGAGAAAGATGAAGAACCTCGTCAGGACGAGCCAAAAAATTTAGGAACTGTGCAGACTACTGAAGTAAGTACTATTAATCCCCCTATTGTCTCAAAAACACTAAGCAATCAGAATAGTCAGAGTCACCAGAGTCCTCAGACTATTACTAGCAGTTCAATATATACTCAAATAGGAAATCTAGGAAACCTAGGAAGATCTATGGAAGATGAGATGAGGCTCCCTATCTTTAGAGGAAATGGGTCCAAAGACCTTGATCAACATTGGTTCCTATGTGAAGCCATATGGAATATTAAGAATGTCACTAATGAAGCTATTAAAAGAACCTAGTTTAGTAATACCCGGAGGGATCACGCACTGAGCTGGTACATGAAGCTTGTCCAAGGACTTACACAGCCTAAGCCGCTGAATCAGATCAAGAATGTGTTGATTGTAGAATTCAAGAAATCCAAATCAAAATCAAAATGCATTACAGAGATGAAAGAGATCAAGAAGAAGGTAGTCGAACCTGTCTGGGAATTCGACCAGAGATTTAAGACCTTAACAGGCCGATTGACTTTTGAGATCCCAGATGAGTAGAACAAAGAGTGGTTCATTGCTTCCTTGTTACTACACATCAGAGTTCCTCTGATGAAACAGAAGAATGCTTCACAGCATGAGGCGTTTGAGATCACCATGAAGCTAGAATCAACCCCTATGGGAGAATCCAGTTTAGGTATGAGCCAAATCTTGAGTCAGCTAACTAGTTTTTCCCTGCAGGCCAAAGATATGAAAAAAGACAAGGGAAAAGATAAAATAGAAGACATCTAGTGTGTCAAATGCATATCAAAAGGCCATGACAAGGAAAATTGTCCACTATTCCATGAATGCTTGGCCTCTGGAGCTCTGATCCCTTTGAATAAAGTCACCTTACCTTGGTGCGAGGTATGGAGAAACAAACATTGCCCTGGTGAGTGCTATTACATGAAAAAATATGTTCAGACACCCAAAAATTTATATTGCACGTTCTGTAAGTGCATGGGACATGATGATAGGGATTGTATGGATTACGATCTCATGCATGAAAGGTCAAGAGACATATTAAAAATTCAAGGTGAAGTACAACAACAAGGAAACACTACACAGTATAACTCCCTTGGGAGAGGAAACTTTAATCCTCGTGGTGGATTCAGAGGAAAAGGATGAGGAGGAGGTATGGGTCGAGGCCAAGGATAGATCATTTGTTACAACTGCACACAACCAGGACACCTCACAAGGGACTGTCATAACCCTTGCACCACTTGCAGCTACTTCAACTCGTTTGAACATGTTATATAAGATTGTCTTGTGCTTCTAGCTAAGCTTCAGGAGATATGAAGACCTCAACAGAACCCACAAGTACAATTGATATATGTCGAACCTCGCGGAGAAGACCCTAGATTCGATGTTATAACCAGAGGAGGTGTTGTTACAGGAGAAGACAAATTGACCCAAGGAAAGACTATAGAAGACTCAGGAATCAAGAAATATTCAAAGAAGACCCAAACTTTTGATGCAAAGAAAGAAAGAAATATATTTGAGGAGGAAAGAAAAGAGTTCCAAGAAGACCAATGATATTCATCAAAGACATGACCAAAAGTGAGAGAATATGGAATGTCACAGACATTTGATTAGTCCACTTCACCAAAAGAAGGAAAAGAGGTAAGGAAGATAATGGAATTTCTATATACTTGTATTAAGTTGATTCAGGATGAGAGCGTTGTACAAGAACTACAAAATTTAATCAGACAATATGAGCTAGGAAATATAGACCCCTTACTGAATAGGGCAGGACACCAAATCACTAAAAAGAGAAGGAAAAATAAGGAACTCCACTTGGATGCTCAGATTGGTGAGTATGATATAGACTATGTGGTCCTGGACTTAGGGTCGGAGGTCAATGTCATGACGAAACAAACCTGGGCACTACTGGGAAAACCTAAGTTGATATATTCCCCTATCAGGCTTAGAATGGATAATCAACAAGCTGTCATCCTCTTTGGTAGACTGGAACATGTCCCTATGGACATCAACGAAGTAAGAACGTTTTCAGATTTTGAGGTAATTGAGATAGTTGATGATAACTGTCCTTACCACGCGCTGTTAGGAATTGATTGGGCTTTCAATAATTCCACTGTGGTTGATTTAAAGAAAAGACAAATGATGTTTGAAAGAGATGGACTTAGGGTCATTGCACCCTTAGATCCAGATGAAGTTCAACGATACATAGAGCCCATCAGAGAAGAAGACCGCACATATGAACTGGAAAAAATATACAAATTAATAGACAGACAACATGATTACATTAATCCTACGGCCGATGGAAACCTAAGTTATCGAAGTGACAACGCATGTTCATCAGACTTAAAAGAAGCACTGGAGAATTGGCAGGATAAAATGTATGAAGTATCTACAAGAAGATGCGCTAGATTAACCAGATAAGTTCGCTGGATCGGCACAACAATAAGTAACTTACCCACCTTTGATGGTCTGAATCCTTTAGAAACCTTCTTGTTGGAATTTGAAGAAATTGTACCAATGAAACAAATATTGTTGGCAATGGATGAGGCCCTGAAAGAAACCCCAAGAAGATGGTGGGGGATGCACAAAAACAATATTATATAATGGGTACAATGTTGTACCTTGATGACAACGCGGTTCTCTACACAAGTAGAAGGCTGTGAAGTTTAGTACACAGGTCGAAGTTTCCCAAAAGACCATGTGAGAATTTGCGAAGAATCCTGGAGCAACATTCCTCAAGAGAAGTGGGTGCACAAATTCATTAACACACTGGACATGACACCTATCAACTGGTACCTTCAAGCAGAGTTGTGCCTCATCACTACAAATTGGGAAGGTATGACTCATAATTTTGTAACCACCTTCTTATTTGAAATTTAATATCCTTCAGTAGATAAATAATTGCAGATTGTAAGACATAAATTATTCGAGGAGGAATCTAACCTTCCTTTGGATCAAGAAGAGGATGAATGGATTGTGCCTCTCCAGAAACTGCAAGGCTTCTACAACGCCAATGTTGATGAAGACGATGATTCAAGAAAGGTGAACATTGCAAAAACAGAAGGCCAAAGAGATGTGGAAGGAACATGAGTTCAGTTACCATTCATTGGATAGCCAATCAAGATTAAAAAGGTAAATATTGGAAAAGAACAAACACCAAAGCTTGCAAATGTTGGAGATTATTGGGATTCTGCCACTATTGACAAGATTACAAAATTACTGCATGAATATCAGGACTTGTTTCCAATCAAGTTCATTGATATGAAGGGAATTAAAGGGCCTATGAGAGAGATGAGGATCCCTTTGAAACCATATGCAACACCAGTCAAATGGATACCCTACAGACTGAACCCTAAATATAAGGAGGAAGTGAATATTGAGCTCGACAGAATGCTGGAAGCAAGGATTATAGAACCATTGGAAGAATCATAATGGATTAGCCCTATGGTGGTGCAAGACAAGAAGATAGGAGAGATCAAGATCTGTTTATATCTCAGGAAGCTAAATGATTCCTATTTGCATGACCCCTTCCCTACGCCATTCACTGACAAAGTGTTAGATAATGTGGGAGGCCGGGAAGTATATTCTTTTACAGATGGATTTTCAGGATACCATCAGATCCAGATTGCCAAGGAATATCGCCACAAGACCACATTTGCAACAGAATGCGGGTCCTATCAGTATACAGTGATGTCCTTTGGATTGAAGAATGCCCGAACCATATTTTTTAGGGTGGTGGTCGAAGCATTCAAGGAGTTTTTGCATAAATTTCTAGAAGCATATTTTGATGATTGGATTGTTTTTAGTTTATTGAAAAATCATATTGAATGTCTAAGGCTAATGTTGGGAAAATGCATGCAGTGTCAAATTTCCTTGAATATGAAAAAGTGCATCTTCTTCTCACCATTTGGAGTGCTTTTATGTCATATTTTATGCAAGCAAGGATTGTTGGTAGATCCATCTAAAATTGCCATTATAGTTGATCTACCCCCTCCTACTTCAGTCAAACAACTGCCCACTATGCTGCGACACATAGGACATTACATGAAGTTCATTAAAGGATATGCCCAGATTACAACACCCATGGAGAATATTTTGAGGAAACACTGTCAATTTAGTTGGATGGAAGAGTGTCAACAGAGCTTCGACACACTGAAAGAGAAAATGGTTACTGCGCCTATTCTAGTTTTCCCAGATTGGAGAAAGTATCTTCATGTGCATGTTGATGCGTCTTCTATTGCCTTAGGAGAAGTATTAGCACAACCTGGGGAAGGAGATATTAACCATCCATTATCCTTTGCCAGCAGGAAGTTATCAACTACTGAGATCAATTACACCACTACTGAGTGAGAGGGGTTAGCCATGGTGTATGCATTGCATAAATTTCTCCACTACTTGTTAGGAGGACACTTTAAAATGTTTACTGATCACTCTGCACTAAAATACCTAGTCAACAAGCTAGTGTTGGGGGGGGAGAATATGCAGATGGCTTCTACTATTTCAGGAATATGAATTTGAGATCATAGTAAATCCAGGAAGAATGAACAAAAGTCCTGACCACTTGTTGAGGTTGGAACATGGAGAAGAGCCCACTAGTTTGGAGGATACACTGTCAGATGCACAGATACTAGCCATTAGAAGGATTGATGACCACTTCACAGAGATAGGCTAGTTCTTGTCAACAGGAATTGCCCCTAGCCAGTACACAATTCCTCAGAATAAACAACTAGTAGTGTGTGTTGCAGACTTTTCACTTATCTCTGGACAACTCTACAAGATGGGACCTGATGAAATATTGAGTCACAGGTGATTTTTGGGGGCCTGTTGGCCCTTGGTTATGGATGTAAGCGAAGAACAAGGAAGAAAAGGAAAAATGTGAACTTCGCGAAAGACACCGTCATTGTTATTGGGTCGAAGTGAGCAAAAGAGCAGAAAAGACGGAGCAAAGTCCAAGAAATTAAGTCGTTGGATGAGGAGATAGAGGATGACAGATCAGAAAGAAAGAAGGATCGTGGACATCTCAGCAAGATGAAAAATCCACTGTTGGATGCTTTGGAGCATCGCACTAGAAGGAAGGAAAGATAGGCTGGCGAATCCCTGAAAACGCGGGTCAAGTTGACCTAGGATTTTGGTATCTAGGGTTTTGACACCTAGGTTTCGACCTAAGGATGTTAGTGAACTATTGTAATGTATAAATAAAGGTCAAGAGGACCTGGGTTGGGTTGTTGTTGTTGTTGATGATGATGTTAGGATCATTGTTGTTGTCTTTGTCATTGTGTGATCGAGTGAGTAATATTGAGTGAAAGAGAAGTGTTGAGTGTGAGAGCCTTCTGGATTGTAAGACCTACAACTGGGTGCAAATTTCAAGTCTTGCAGCTGGGTGCGCAAGAAGGGGAGAGATAGAGAGAAGAAGAGAGAATATCTTCTAGGTAAGAGCGCATATCAGAATTGTATACTTTCATCTTAATACATTATAAAGCACAGTTCTATGGACGTAGCCCTAGAGAGAGGGTGAACCATGTATATTTTGTTTCATGTGTGATTGATGCTCTGTTCTTGTCATTTGATATACTGCAATTGCATTACTGTGTTAGATATGATAGATCTATCTTGCGCAATAGATCCTAGGAAGATAATTAATACTAGATTGTTGTGTGTCGATCACTTTGAACCCACTTTACATTCCTTCTGGTTGTAGACATATCTGTCCTGCAACCCCCACATACCTTCTTCAGGTGAGACTGCATCTACCTCGTAGGTGTTTCCAAAAGGGCCAATAGCTAGGGCTTGTTGGTGCGCTCTTGGAGATGAACCCTGGGTCTGCCCCTGTGCCAACAATTCCCATGCAAAGAACAAAATTTGAGATGATGTTCTTCGAATGCTTGCAGATGGTTCTACATTGAAGTACATCAAAGAAAAGTGGCCAATTTTTAAAGAAGAACCTCATAATGTTAGGCTTTCGTTGGCAGCTAATGGTGTCAATCCATTTGGAGAGATTCGTTATAGGTACTTAGTGTGGCCTATTTTTGTTATAAACAATAACCTTCCTCCTTGGATGTCGATCAAGAGAGAGAACACAATGTTGGCAATGATTGTTCCAGGTATTTAATTATCTTTTATTTTCTTTAAAGTATGACAAAATATTTCATTTATTTGTTTCGTGCATGGTAATTATTTCTTTTATATATAACGAAATCTAGATAAGTATAATTAATCATGCAGTATGTTGAACCAATTAGGTAGGTACCAGGTTAAAGATATGAACGTATGTATTGATCCTCTTATCAATGAGTTGTTGAAGTTATGGGATGGCGTCACTATGTATGACATCTCTAGACCAATAGGGCAAAAACGATTTCAATTCCATGGAATACTATCATGGACAATTCATGATGCTCCCGGGTTAACACATTTTTGTGGTATATTGTTACTTTATTTTGTGATTTAATATTATATATATTTATTGAAAATATCATGCATTATTTTAAATTGTAACTTTAATTGGATGCTACATTAATTCATATATCTTGTAGGTCTTCAAACAAAGGGTAAATTTGCATGCCCATTTTGTGGTTCGAGGATAAAATCTCGTCGTTCAAGGATTTTAGGAAAGGAAGTGTTTGATGAGTATAGGCACTTTCTTCCTAAGAACCATAGTTATCGAACTACAAACAAAGAAAAATTCAATGGTAAAGAAGAAAATGGGAAAAAACCACGAAAAATGACACCTCGCCTATGGAAGTTGGAATATATTAGAAATCGTCAAGGTACGCAAATTATTTATGTATGACATATTATATAAATCTTTGGTTAATTTCATTTTGTCCCATTAATTAGTGTTGATTTCAATTCGTTGATGTTTCATGAATGTCGTTAAGGCACGAATGGGCTTCCATGAGGAATGAAAATTTACCTGATGCAATTCAGTAGATTTCCATACTACGAGAACCTACAAATAGTTCATTTGTTTGATACAATGCATATCGGGAAGAACACAACATAATTGTTAGGGCGAATATTAGATGGAAGGACTGACAAAGAGAGAATTAGAAAGATTTGTTGTGACATCCAAGAAGCTAATCATGCATTGAAAAGTGTTATTATTAATTCTAATGGTGATGGTCGTGAACATAATACTATTCTTCCTTGGTTATTGACGGAGTAATAGAGCAATATTGTAAAAGAGGTCATTAGAAAAATTAGGTTTCTAACGGGGTTTTCATCGAACATACAAAATATCTTAATGAAAAAAGGTGATTTTGGTGGGGTTAAAACACACGACTCGCATACATTCATTAAGTTAATTAGTAGGTTATAATATATTTCCTTATTGGTATGCATTTTTTTGAAACAAATAATAATTGTTTTTTTTTTTGTTACAGTATGTTCTACCTTTATCTCTCCCAGATGACTTTGACAACAACATAAAACAAATTATTTATGTACTTGGAAAATACATGAGGTAAGTATTGTTTTATAAGGAAAATGTTCTTCTTGTGTGATTTGTAGCGAAACTTATTGAAATATTATGTTTTATCTGCAAATTTATGTATGCCTTGATATTATTTTATTGCATCGACATTTGTAGGTGGCTATCATCAAAATAAATCCATAAAAAAGATATAAAGTATTGGAAGAGACAAATTCCCCGACTAATGTGTCAAATGCAATAGAACCTACCTCCAACATTTTTCAATACACAAGAACACTACCTCATACACCAAGTTGAGGAGATTGAATTATGTGGACCAGTACACACAAGGTCAATGTGGATGGTGGAGAGGTAATTGAAGTCACTAAAGGCTTTTTTTAGAAAAAGAGCACGTCCTAAGGGTTATATGGTTGAGGCATATATGGTATATCAATGCATGGTGTATATTAGTCAATATCTACCTAAATTAGCAAAAATATGAATGTGCCTTGAATTTGGTATATCAAATCCATCAACAAATTTGAAGGGGAGGTCCTATTGGGGAAAGGTAACTTGAGGAATATGAAAGGTAATTATTAGATGTTGACGTAGATTTAATATATTACACGTTTATTAAATTATTCCTTTATTAACAATAGATAATTAATGATATTGAATTGTTATTCTATCATATAGTTGCTCGAGAGTGGGATGCTTTACATTTATACATTGCAAACAAACTTGATTGGATGGAGCATTGGATAGAATATAATGAAGAATATTTCAGTAGGTTATCATGGGAAGGGGTGAGTAAGATGATTAAAACAATGTATCGTCATCGAGATCAATTTCCCGATCTTACATCAAGGGAAGTTGATTTAGCCTTTGGTTTAAAAGATAAACATGCAAGTAAAATTTTTTACCCACATTTTCCTAGTTTTTTCCCACATTTTCAATGTATTTGGTTTGTTTAATTTTTGAAATATATATTTACTAAGTCCTATATGAGGTTTATTAATTGGAAATGTATTTTTTACTTGTTTTCCATGTTGCAGTTGAAACATCACAAGGCTATGTGGTGTAATGGTCATAAATTTTCTATCAAAATGTTGGATGATAAGATGAAAACCTTGGATTGTGGGATAACTGTAGTTTTTAAGGTCACCAACATTTCCTCTATAAGTGATGGAAATATGAAAGAAACTGAGAATAGGTACTATGGGAATTTGGATAATATAATTGAGTGTGATTTTAATTCCTTTAAAATAGTTTTGTTTGAGGTTAAATGGTACATGCTACAGATGCATGAACATGATCCTGAAAGAACTATTATTGAGCATGATAATGGATTTACCATGGTTAATACAAGGGAATTTGAACCGGGTACAAAGCCTTATGTTCTTCCAAGTCAATGTGAGCAAGTATTTTACTCAGAGGAACCTGGTAAAGCAGGTTGGTCATACGTTGTCAGATATGATTCAAGAGGAAGACCAGTAAAGTATAATCATGTATCCGAGGATGAAGATAATAACGAGGAAGAATATCATGATTATGCAGATCAGGAGTATGTGGCTCATGCAGTCAATGTGTCAGATGAAGAAGTTGAAGAATTTGATCATCCAAATGTAGGAGACGACGATCTCATTGACGATATCGATAACTGTATTAGTGAAAATGATGTTGATGATGATGTTTATATGAATGATCCTTTCACCAATATCGATTCTGAACCAGATCCTGATATAGATGTTGAGCTGGATGAAGAAGAAGATGACTAATATTTAATTGTTGAAAAGAAGAGGTATGTGTTTATATCTTTTATATGATCTTTATATGTTTTTATTTTGTATAATATAGTATATGATACATGTTATTTATAATTTAAAATTAGGTAACATGGGGAAATTGAGAGTGATGTGTGGGGGGGGCATACTTAGAGCTTCCACCTTCACGTGGTTTCCCTTGTTTAGTAGAGAATGAACTATTCTCGAAACCAAGAGGATATCTGTGCTTCTATGCCTAATCATACCAACGATGTAGGTATGACCATCATCAATTCATCATGTAAAACATAAACCCTAATTTAGTGGATTCATAAACATGTACAACTTCTTAATTTTCTTCCTTCACTTGATGTGGGCCTAGTCATTCCTAGCCTTGAATTGAAAGTTTCCCCTAGTCTTAGTCATCACCCTTCATGACAGTTGTCACCCAACAATCATTAGATCACAAGGTTGGAGGCATATGGGCATTGGGATAATGAGGATTTATAACCCTACAGTAACAAGAGACATTAATTGAACTTTGACTAGATTGAAAGGTGCGTGTAATTGGAAGTACTAACAACCCAAAACTAAAAGGGATCAATACACAGACTGTCAATGAGAGGTGATCTGGCCATTTTGTGTAGGAAGAGGCCTAGCACCTTCAAAAATATCATTCTCCAAATATATTATACAAATTCTACAAGGAAATTGTATTAGGACTAGACACGGGCAACAATGACCTGTGAATGGGGCCAACGTTGAAATTTTTTCAAATTGTTTTTGTATGCATTGAAATTTGACATGAATAGACTATTTGCAAGCCTTAATGATATGGGAGGGTTTATGAACTCAAATTTGACTCACACACCCACTTTCTACCATCATCAATTCATCATGTAAACCATAAACCCTAATTTAGTGGAGTCATTGATTTGTCGGGTTTTAGTTTTCCCAGTGTATGGATGCATTGTTGTTGACATGGAATGGAACACATGTACATCTTCTTAATTTTTTTCCTTCACTTGATGTGGGCCTGGTCATTCCTAGCCTTGAATTGAAAGTTTCCCCTAGTCTTAGTCATCATCCTTCATGACACTTGTCACCCAACGATCATTAGATCACAAGGTTGGAGGCATATGGGCATTGGGATCATGAGGCTTTATAACCCTACAATAATAAGAGACATTACTTGAACTTTGACTATATTGAAAGGTGTGTGCAATTGAAAATATTAACAACCCAAAACTAAAAGGGATCAATACAAAGACTGTCAATGAGAGGTGATCTGGTGGTGTGTAGGAAGAGGCCTAGCACCTTCAAAATTATCATTCTCCAAATATTTTATTCAAATTTTACAAGGAAATTGTACTAGGACTAGACATGGGCAACAATGACCTGTGAATGGGGCCAACATTGAAATTTTTTCAAACTATTTCTGTATGAATTGAAATTTGACATGGATAGACTATTCACATGCCTTAATGATATGGGAGGGTTTCTGGACTCAAATTTGACTCACACACCCACTTTATTCCATCATCAATTCATCATGTAAACCATAAACTGAAATTTTAAAGAAATAAGATTGACAAAATTGTTGGACTGTTTCCCTAATATAGCCTTGAACCCAATGTTGTGTTTGTTACTGTAATGAACCTCAAAATACCATAAAAAAAAGAAAAAATTGTTTACATAATTTACTTGGCAGTAAGGAATCCATTAGCGATAATAATTCTACTATGCAACTCTGATATAGAACTTTATCATAGAATTTTTTTAATATATGACTCCTAAATTCTCCTTACCACATGTTATTCGAAATATGTCATCAAGTCTTACCTTAAGTGAGAAATTTATAATGGAAAGCCCCAAGGATTTAGCAAAAGAGATAAAAACCTTTAGGCGTAGGATCTAAATGATTAAAGTAAACTTTACATAATCCATACTATACTCACCCTATTTGGCATAAGGTCTCCATACTATACTCGTGCCCAAGTGTTCTCGAAATTTTTCTCCTAGGGAGATCCCTTTGGTTCCTACCAACTTGGCTAAGGGTCGGGTTAAGGACCGATGAATGTCACAAGCCTCCAGGTCCTGGCCATTTAAAGGTTCTTAACTCAAAAACTGGTCGAATTGAAATCTTGATGTTGTGTCACTAGTGGACCTACGACAACGAGAATCCAACCATTACCTAAGACCTATTGTAGGGGTATGGAAGAGACATTCCTTAAGTAGGAAAGGAAATCCCTGTCAGGGTATTAAAATCTCTACATCCATCATTAAGGCAGTCTACTGGTCATACTGAAAAATTGCTTGGCTCTATTCTCGAAGTGTCACGCTGACCCTTCCCTGGTCATGTGGCTCACCCATCCTTCGCACTATTCATAATTAATTTGAGACGACAAGGCATCGTTTAGGTTTTGAGAGGGTTCAGGGTTTGTCATTCCGAGTTATTTCTTTCCTTTTGAAGATGCTCTGAGTGTCGAGGGGGTTTTAGAGGTGAATATTGTGGCCCTGGTGGTTGCCTCCATCCAGTTGCAGATGACATGTCTTACATTCCAAGTAAGTTCTTCTCTAAACTTCAAACATTAATACCCTGGTTATTTCAATAGGAAGGTTATGATTTTTGGAACAAATTGTCCATGCCAAGTTATCATTCTGTTTCTCCCTCATTTTCTTCTTGTGGAATTCTTCTTTTGTCAACTTCCTTACATTACATTCGGAGCCATCCTTAACCCTACTGCAATGGCTTTTTCCTTGAAGTTGTCAACAATTCTCTTTTATTTACTGAGAAGGACAATTAGCTCACCTATCCAGGTTAGGGATATAGGGTTTTGTAACTCTTTGTCGTGAACCAGAATTCATATCTGAGTATTCGTGAATCTGAGGGAAGTGCTTATTCCAGGGTTAAATACCAAAACCTTGGTCAGAGCATTCTTTGCATTTAATTTATTGACCTAAGTGATTCTGTAAAAGGGTTCGGGTAGACTAGACTCATAGTCAGGGTACTCTTGGTTTGAATGGGTGGATTAAGCTCTATTCCGCCTAAAATACACATTCTTGTTGTTCACCTACACAAATGAAATTATGATTTGGTCGATTACTGTATTTCATTATTAAAGAATATTGTGTAAAGAATTTTTTGTTTACTACAGCTATATCATTTGTTTTAAGAGCTGAAACGTATCATTAATGATGGGCCCTGTTCTGATGCAAGGGTACCCATTAGTATGTATTGTCCCCTTCACCCTTGGCTCTATACGACTATCCATATGGAAGACATCAAGGAAAGGATCATTTTCCATGAGTTCAGAAGTTAAGCAAAACATTGGTATGATGTATTTTTAGACATTTGTAGTTAAATTGTGTTTTTCTTACATTGTCTTCGTATACGAGTTTACGAATCATCGTATATGGTGGAATCCTCCAGGTTTCCATCTATCTGAAGGTTATAGCTGCTCACCTACATATTCAGTGTAACAAGGTATATGAGTTCCCTTTCGTAACCCTTTAGGAGTTAGAGCCGTCCGTGTTTCAACTGCGATGTAGTTACCAATATCGTTACCCTCAGTTTTCCTATCAGCTTGGGGAGGGAAAGAATTTCCAATGTAACTTAAACCCTTTGGATATAATTATTATAATACAATAATTTATGTACAGGTTTTTCTCGGTCTTTTGTTCAAAGTAAACGACTATTTTAATCATTCACCATGCGGATCTCACCCTATCCCGAAATCTATTTACCAGGGCTATCCTGTTCTGAAAGCCGGTACGAATTATAAAAGGCCATATCATTTTGTTTCCTTCGACCTTTCCTATGTTTAATGTCAAAATGCCCTTATGGAAAGGAAATGGAAATACTCGGTTGGACTCATCATGAATAAACATAATGATTTGGATTATATTACAATTCTATCTTTATTCTAGATCACTATATTCTAGAATAAAGACAGAATCGTAATATAATTCAAATCATTCTGTCTATTCATGATGATTCCAAACGAGTATATATATATATATATATATATATATATATATATATATATATATATATGCTGGTGAAATCGTTTGATGTTTATGCTATATTGTGTTTGCCTAAATTCCAAACCATCCACTGCCACAATCTCCAAGTGGACAATTTTGGATATGTGCTCATATTTAATGGGTTTTGTAATTTACTCCATACTGAGTATATTCCTACAATTGGGTCTTTTTTATTCAGTACAAGAGGAACGCAAGATTAAAAGGTCTATCAGCCCTGTGATTTATGTTCGTTGAAATTCGTCTTCGAGTTCTTATTCTTATGGAATAATTTACTAATATATTATATTATATAATGGAACAACGAATTATTCAGTTTAATTTGGTACTGTAATAAATTTACAGAGGGTTTTTCAAGACCTTTCGATTTAGAAGTTCCTTTATACGAGAGACAGTTGGTCTCCTAGTGGCATAGTTATTTGTTCACAATCTTGACGGTAATTTTCTGTATAAGTGGGATTCCTGTTATAGTCATTAAATGTTTATTTAACAAAATGAAACTACACACTGTAACTATATCTATATTCACTACATATCGAGATCTAACTTGATGGAAATTATGTGTACAAACTTGCTCAGATTTCCACGTAAGTATAGATAGATTTTCTTACTATTTCCACTACAGAAGTAAATGTATGCCTGTAATTAGATCTAAATCTTCCTAGCTCATTCATACATAAATAATTCTGTCCAGAATTTCAATTGCAGGGATAAGCTTACACCTGTAGATAGATTTGTTCTTTCTTCCAGTTCATTCACATTTAAATACTTTTGCCCAATAATTTTAACCACATAATTAAACATACACCAAATCTTTCAAGTTATTTTGCATAGATCATTCTACCTAGAATTCTAGTTCAGAATGCCCCATTCCAGAAAATTTGGTCTTTGATTATAAATTCCATACAACAAACAAATGTCCTACATGGGAGTTATTTCAACTTAACCCAAATAGAGAATCATATCGGATATACAGAATCATTCAAACAAAGAAGGGTAAGATTTAACATATTTGAATCCAATCCACAGGAATACAAAGGGAACAACCACGTTCCTCCCAACCATAGAATAGGGAAGCCAAAATCACTTGCCCGATACACCCCCTAGCTTGACCATGAATCCATGAGGGAGAACTTGGAAAACTCCTCCTCAACAATGTCCTTCAACTCCAGCAGATTCCTCTTGCCTCACATTCGATCAGTAGTGTTCATAACAACAATGAAAAATCAATAGTCTCTTTTCCCCAGCATACTTGGTAGTGTCCTACCTCCTCACATATGCTATTTAACAAAAGAATGCTTTTGCCTAGGTCTTTCTTCCCCCTTGGGAATTTTCACAGCTTCTAAATTCGTGATTTTCAGGGGCTTCCCATGGCCAAAGCTCTGATTTTCCACTTGTATTAGTTAGCCGAGAGGTATTTCCAACATGTTCCCCACTCATGGAGTCATGGTCAACTGATTTTTAACATGGCTATTCCATTTGTCCTCCTGCAATCAATATAAAATATTATGTTTTCATACAAGTGTCAAGTCAAATAGTTGGTTGGGTCAAATCAAATCTTTGCCCAACAGTCATAATAATTAATTACAATTGTCAAATTCAAAATTCGAAATTGCCATAAGTGGCAAAAAGTTTCCAAATTCGAATTTACTAAAAACAGAATAATTTCCAACAAATTTTAAATCTCAAAAATACTTTATTTTTGGGGATGTCACATCCTTTCCCCCTTCAATAAAACCCTTTCCTCAATGTTCATTCCTTTCTTGGAACAGGTTTGGATGAGTTTTCTGCAAATCTCCCTCCAACTCCCAAGTGGCCTCCTCAGGACTAAAGTGCTTCCATTGCACCTTTACCTGAGCGACGACTCTGTTCCGTAGTGCTATTTCTCTCTGGTCCAGAATACGTAGAGGTTCCACCTGGAACTCGCCTTTGGGTTCCACCTGCACCAACTTCCAATAAATCATATGAGTAGGGTCATGAACATACCTTTTCAAAAAAGAAACATGAAATACATTATGAATTCTTAAATTAGCTGGAAGTGTAAGTTGGTATGCTACGGGTCCAATTCGAGTTAGTATCTCGAAGGGCCCACAAACCCTGGGTGCCATCTTCGCACAGTTTCCTAACTTCAACGAGATTTTTCGGGCTTTGACCTTAAAATAAACATGGTCTCCCACTTGAAATTCCAAGTGTCTCCTTTTCTGATCTGCATAGCTCTTATATCTGTCTTGTGCTTCTTTTAAGTTCTGTTGTACCTTCCTTACCATGTTCTCCATTTCTTGGAGCATCTCTGGTCCAACCATGAGTCTGTCTACCGGGTTATCCCAACTAATTGGAGTCGTACACTTTTTGTTGTACAGTACCTTGAAAGGGATTAACTTAACCAATGTTTGGTACCCATTGTTATATGAAAATTCTACTAAGTGTAGATAGTCTTCCCACTTGTTTGGTTTTGTTCTTACGTACATGTGGAGCATGTCCTCTACGATTTGGTTTGTACTTTCAGTCTGTCCATCCGTTTGTGGGTGGTAACTTGTATTGAAATTCAAGTTAGTATTTAGCTCTACAAACAATTCCTTCCAAAAAGAGGATGTGAATTTTACGTCTATATCTGAAATCACCATTTTAGGAATACCATGCAGTCTAAAAATTTCTTTCATAAATATTTCAACAATGTTTATAGCTTTAAAAGTAGACTTTATAGGAATAAAGTGTGCGGACTTACTGAGTTTATCGATTACAACCATAATAAAATCATTCTGTTTCTGAGTTTTTGGCAAACCTGTTATAAAGTCCAGCGATATGGTCTCCCATTTCCATTTTGGTGTTAGTAATGGCTGTAATAGGCCGACTAGCTGCTAGTGTTCGGCCTTAACCTGCAGACAATCTTGGCACCTAGCCAAGTATTATGCTATTTCACCCTTAATATTAGGCCAGTAAAATAGTTTTCTAAGTGTCGTTATCGTTTTCTGGTATCCTGGATGGCCAGAATACGGTTTCTTATGCACTTCGTCCAAGAATATTAACTTTAATTCTGCTGAATATGGTATGTAAAGTCTGTTTTTAAATCGTAGTAGTCCCTCCTTGTCGATACTTAGATCTAGTTCCTCTGAGTTTGTAGTACTATTTTGTAATTCTTCCATTATCTTAGTGTAATTTTCGTCGTTAATACCTACCATCCTTATTCTTTGTTCCAGATCACTATCTGCCCTGATGATACTTATTTCAAATAACCCATGGACTCTTCTTCTTAGAGCGTCTGCTACCTTATTTTCCTTACCCTTGATATGTCTGACTTCGAAGTTGAATTCGCTCAAGAATTCTAGCCATCTTGCTTGCCTTGCGTTAAGATCTGGTTGGCTAAACAAATATTTCACTCCGCTATTATCCATCAATAGTAGAATTTTTCTACCCATTATATAATGTCGCCACATTTTTCAGGAATATATTATTGCTGCCAATTCCAAGTCATGAGTAACATAATTTCGTTCATGTTCTTTTAATTTCCGGGACTTGTAACAAATCACGTGTCCTTCCTGAGTTAGGACACCACCTAGTCCTTCTTTACTTGCATCAACACATACGGTAAAATATTCATCTAGGTCTTCTACCTTCAATATGGGTGTCATTGTCAATAATTCCTTCAGCTTGTTAAAAATGTCTTGACATTTCTGTGACCAGTTAAACTCTATCCCTTTCTTTTGCAATGACGTGATAGGGTAAGCTATTTTGGAAAATCCTTTTATGAATCTGTGATAGTATCCAGTGATTCCCATGAATGACCGGATTTCTGCTACGTCCTTTGGTACCGGCCATTCTATAATGGATCTTACTTTCTCAGGGTCAACTGCAATGCCTTTTGCAGATATTATGTGTCCTAGGTACTGTATCTTCTTCTGGTAAAAATCACACTTATCGAATTTAGCATACAGTTGGTGCTTCCTTAAATTTTGCAGAAATATTCTTAAGTGTTCTTCATGTTCTTCCTCCATTTTAGAATACACTAGAATATCGTCGATAAATACTAGTACGAATTTGTATAAGTACTAAATAAAAATGTTGTTCATCAGGCACATAAATGTGGCTGGTGCGTTAGTGAGTCTGAAAGGTATGACTACGAATTCGTAGTGTCCATATCTTGTTCGAAAGGTTGTTTTTCTTATGTCCTCATCTTTTATCCTGACTTGATGGTAACTGGATCGTAAATCCAATTTTGAAAAGATTCTGGCCCCGCCTACTTGATCAAACATGTCATTTATCCTAGGTAAGGGGTACTTGTTCTTAATGGTCATTTTATTCAATTGTCTATAGTCAATACATAGTCTTAGAGTACCATCTTTCTTTTTCACAAACAGGACCGATGCTCTCCATGGTGAAACATTGGGTCTGATATACTTTTTGTCCAACAATTCCTGCAGTTGTATCTTTAGTTCTGTCAATTCAAGTAAAATCATTTGGTAAGGTGCTTTCGAGATAGGGGTTGATCCAGGCAGTAGGTCTATGGAGAAGTCTATTTCCCTTCTAGGAGGTAATTCTTGTATCTCATCGGCAAACATGTCTCTAAACTCACATAGGACAACAAAATCTTCTAGTTTCGGCTTATCTTATTTTTCTAACAGATTCGTTATTTGGATGGTGTAAACTTGACACCTCTTTCTCATACATTTCTTGAATTGCATTGCTGTGACTTGTCTAACTGATACTAGTTTCGGTATACCTTGGGTTGTTCTAGTAGTGTCACAATCATCTTTATAGTTAAGTGTCTTTGTATAACAATTTAGAAATGCTTTGTGCCTTTCCAACCAATCCATTCTGATTATCATATCATAGGATCCTAGTGGTAGAATATTCAGATTTGTTTTTATGTGTTGACCATCTAAGTTAAATTCAAAATCATAAACAAAGTCAACCACTTTCCTTTTTGTTCATGTTGCTAACTATAACAGCCATGATTTTGCATATTTCATCCTCTTAATTTTATTTGTCTCTACTACTTCAGGAGTGATATAACTTAACATAGCTCGAGGATCAATTAGAACAAAAATTCGGGTGTTATTGATTTTACCTTCGATTTCCACCACAGAGGACTGGTGGTCATCTTGTTGACCGTCAATGGCTGCATTAATCCGATGCAGGCTTCTGCCTATGTCACCCACCGTCGAAGTTTCCTGTAGATAATGAAAAACAATTATGTTTTCCATGCTTAAACATGGGCAGTTCCTCCTGAGATGAGGTTCCCCACATTCCCAACACTTTAACGGTTCCTGGGGATTATCCCCAAATTTCTTTGTTCCCAGGTTTACTGCCTCCTTGGGTTCTTGGATGGTTTGTGTGAAAATATTTCCTCAGGAAGTTTTTTGCTGTGTTCCTATAGGGAGCTAGCTGATATCCCTTCTTTTGTTGATTCATTTGTTCTTGTTTATTATCCTTCCAGGCTTTGGGAAACTATGCATGTTGTTTTTATTGATCGTAGCACATTCGTTCTTTCCTGAACACTTCACTCAATGATTTGGGGTTGTCAAATTCAATTATGTCCCTATAAGACTGCGATAAACAGCTTAAGAACCGCTGGATTTTTACCTTATCTTCTCGGATGGAAGGTACAAACCTTAATAGTTCCAGGAATTTATTTATAAGGTCTTCCATTGTCATCTATCCAAGTCTTAGTTCGTAAAATTCCTTTGTTTTCCTTTCGTAGTAGCTTTCAGAAAGGTACTATTTCTTGAAATACTTCTTAAAGTCAGACCATTCCAACTATTTCTCCTTTAGGCCCTTGGCTAATTTAAGGTCTTGCCACCAAATGCTGGCCTTCCCTTTCAGATTGTAGATGGCCATTCTGACCTTCATGTTACTGGAGTAGTTGTAGATCTGGAAGTATTTCTTGATGTCCAACAACCATGCCTCAGCTTCTTCTCCTGTCTTGTATTCTCCATTGAAGGTAGATGGTTTGATCTTTTTAAATTCTCCTTCAAGGTGGTCAACTTGTTTCCTTTTTCTGTCTGTTTTAGTTTTGTCTTCAGCTGAAGGTGTACCTTCAGACGAACTATCTCCTTTTTCTGTTTCTATTCTTGAGTTCTTGGAAGTTCTCTTGCTGACTTCTTCGTCGTTATTATCATCCTTCGAGCTTTTCTTGGTCACTATACTGCGTAGTAGGACTTCGTTTATCTCTTGTTGTTCATGTTGTTCTTTCTTTAGTTTCTCGTTGTCGCCTTTGAACACCTGCAGTTCAACAATAAGATTCCTCATTGTTTCCAACACTTCTGTGGGTGAGATTCCATCACTGTTCTATCTTGGATCTCCAGGAAGTCTCTGCTCTAGATTTCCTTCCATCCTGATTTCTGCATTGTCCTGAGCTGCCATAATTAACACAAAACAGAAAGGGCTTTCTGTTTGTAACAACAAGGTTTATTAGTTTTGCTTAAATCGCAATATATACTTAAGTGACTAATGTGGCCTTGTTCAGGCCCAGTGTTTTAACTTTCACTCTGATACCATGTGTAATGAACCTCAAAATACCATACAAAAAAAATAAAATTGTTTACATAATTTACTTGGTAGTAAGGAATCCATTAGCGATAAGAATTCTACTATGCAACTCTGATATAGAACTTTATCATAGAATTTTTTTACTATATGACTCCTAAATTCCCCTTACCACATGCTCTTCAAAATATGTCATCAAGTCTTACCTTAAGTGAGAAAGTTATAATGGAAAGCCACAAGGCTTTAGTAAAAGAGATAAAAACCTTTAGGCGTAGGATCTAAATGATTAAAGTAAACTTTACATAATCCATACTCTACTCACCCTATTTGGCATAAGGTCTCCATACTATAATTGTGACCAAGTGTTCTCGAATGTTTTCTCCTAGGGAGATCCCTTTGGTTCCTACCAACTTGTCCAAGGGTCGGGTTAAGGACCGATGATGGTCACAAGCCTCTAGGTCCCGGTCATTTAAAGAATCTTAACTCGAAAACTGGTCGAATTGAAAGCTCGATGTCATGTCACTAGTGGACCTATGACAACGAGAATCCAACCATTACCTAAGACTTATCGCAGGGGTATGGAAGAGAAATTCCTTAAGTGGGAAAGGAAATCCCTGTCAAGGTATTAAAATCTCTGCATCCATCATTAAGGTAGTCTATTGGTCATATTGAAAATCTCTTAGCTCTATTCTCGAAGTGTCACACTGACCCTGCCCTAGTCATGTGGCTCACCCATCCTTCTCACTATTCATAATTAATTCGAGACAATAAGGCATCGTTTAGGTTTGGATAGGGTTCAGGGTTTGTCATTCCGAGTTATTTCTTTCCTTTTGAAGATGCTCTGTGTGTCGAGGGGGTTTTAGAGGTGAACATTGTGGCCCTAGTGGTTTCCTCCATCCGGTTGCAGAGGGCATGTATTACATTCCGGGTAAGTTCTTCTCTAAACTTCAAACATCAATACCCTAGTTATTTCAATAGGAAGGTTATGATTTTTGGAACAAATTGTCCATGCCAAGTTATCGTTATGTTCTCCCTCATTTTCTTAATGTGGAATTCTTCTTTTGTCAACTTCCTTACATAACATTCAGAGCCATTTTTAACCCTGTTGCAATGGCATTTTCCTTGAGTTCGTCAACGATTCTCTTTTATTTACTGATAAGGAAAGTTGGCTCACCTATCCAGGTTCGATATATAGGTTTTTGTAACTCTTTGTCGTGAACCAGAATTCATATCTGAGTATTCGTGAATCTGAGGGAAGTGCTTATTCTAGGGTTAAATACCAAAACCTTGTCCAGAGCATTCTCTGTGTTTACTTTATTGACCTAAGCGATTATGTAAAAGGGTTCGGGTAGACTAGACTCGCAGTCGGGGTACTCCTGGTTTGAATGGGTGGATTAATCTCTATTCTGTCTAAAATACACATTCTTGTTGTTCACCTACACAAATGAAATTTCAATTTGGTTGATTACTATTCTCTATTCTCTTGGTAGGCCAAAGGAAGTTTAACAGTGATGGAAGATAAATGTAAAATTAGATCCCCTTTAAAGACTGAAATTTTTATGTGGTTGACAATAAAGAAAAAAAGCCTTAACTTAGGAAATTCTATAAAAGATGAAGAAGTCTAGACCAAATAGGTATATTCTCTATAAAAGTAAAGAATAAAATATAAGTCATATTCTTATATTTAATCCTTAATTTAAAGAAGTTTGGAGTGAGATGGACGCTACAACAAGTAAGAAGCATAATTGGCAAGGGAATTTAGTATAAGAATTTCTAAGGAAATGGATACTAAAACTTGAACTCAAAGACTTTAAATGTATTCCTTTAATAACATCATGGGGCATCTAGTTAGCTTAGAATGTTGGAATCTTCCAGGATAAGTACGTTCCCCCTTTCCAATGCACTTCTCAAGAAATTCCACACTTTTTTAATTTCAGACATGGAACCAAAGTCTATGTGCAAAGAAATCTAACCCATACCCCAATAGACAAATTGGAGCTTCATGTAATTTTGACGGAGCTAGTCAATATGCCCCTAAAAATAATGGAGTTGGTGGTATTATGCATCTAAGTAACTGTGACATCCCCAAAAATAAACTATTTTTGAGATTTAAAATTTGTTGGAAATTATTTTGTTTTTAGTAAATTCAAATTTGGAATTTTTTTGCCATTTATGGCAATTCCGAATTTCGAATTTGACAATTGTAATGAATTATTATGATTGTTGGGCAGAGATCTGATTTGACCCAACCAACTATTTGGCTTGACACTTGTATGAAAACAGAATATTTTATATTGATTGCAGGAGGACAAATGGAACAGCCATGTTAAAAATCAGTTGACCATGACTCCATGAGTGGGGAACATGTTGGAACTACCTCTGGGCTGCCTATTACAAGTGGAAAATCAGATATTTGGCCATGGGCAGCCCCTGAAAATTAGGGATTTAGAAGCTGCAAAAATTCCCAAGAGGGAAGAAAGACCTAGGCAAAAGCATTATTTTGTTAAATAGCATATGTGAGGAGGCAGGACGCTGCCAAGTATGTTGGGGAAAAGAGACTATTGATTTTTCCTTGTTATTATGAACACTACTGATCGAGTGTGAGGCAAGAGGAATCTGCTAGAGTTGAAGGACATTGCCAAGGAGGAATTTTTCAAGTTCGCCCTCATGGATTCATGGTCAGGCTAGGGGGTGAATTGGGCAAGTGATTTTGGCTGCCATATTCTACTGTTGGGAGGAACGTGGTTGTTTCCTTTGTCTTCCCACTGATTGGATTCAGATATGTTAAATCTTACCCTTCCTTGTTTGAATGATTTTGTATATCCGATATGATGCTCTGTTTGGGTTAAGTTGAAATAAATCCCATGTAGGACATCTATTTTTTGTATGGAGTTTATAATCAAAGACCAAATTTTCTGGAATGGGGCATTCTGAACTAGAATTCTAGGTAGAATGATCTATGCAAAATAACTTGAAAGATTTGGTGTATGTTTAATTCTATGGTTAAAATTATTGGGCAAAATTATTTAAATGCGAATGAACTGGAAGAAAGAACATATCTATCTACAGGTGTAAGCTTATCCCTGTAATTGAAATTCTGGATAGAACTATTTATGTACGAATGAGCTAGGAAGAATTATATCTAATTACAGGCATACATTTACTTCTGTAGTGGAAATAGTAAGCAAATCTTTCTATACTTAAGTGGAAATCTGAGCAAGTTTGTACACGTAATTTCCATCAAGTTAGATCTCAATATGTAGTGAATATAGATACTGTTACAGTGTGTAGTTTATTTTTGTTAAATAAATATTTAATGACTGTAACAGGAATCCCGCTTATACAGAAAATTACCGCCAAGATTGTGAACAAACAACTATGCCACTAAGAGACCAACCGTCTCTCATATAAAGGAACTTCTAAATCAAAAGGTCTTGAAAAACCATCTGTAAATTTATTACAGTACCAAATTAAACTGAATAATTCGTTGTTCCATTATATAAGATAATATATTAGTAAATTATTCCATAAGAATAAGAACTCAAAGACGAATTTCAACGAACATAAATCACAGGGTTGATAGACATTTTAATMTTGCGTTCCTTTTGTACTGAATAAAAAGGACCCAATTGTAGGAATATACACAGTATGGAGTAAATTACAAAACCCATTAAATATGAGCACATATGMAAAACTGTCCACTCGGAGATCGTGGCAGTGGATGRCCTATWTGSAAWCGWTTSCAWAYAGGTCATCCACTGCCACGATCTCCGAGTGGACAGTTTTKCATATGTGCTCATATTTAATGGGTTTTGTAATTTACTCCATACTGTGTATATTCCTACAATTGGGTCCTTTTTATTCAGTACAAAAGGAACGCAAKATTAAAATGTCTATCAACCCTGTGATTTATGTTCGTTGAAATTCGTCTTTGAGTTCTTATTCTTATGGAATAATTTACTAATATATTATCTTATATAATGGAACAACGAATTATTCAGTTTAATTTGGTACTGTAATAAATTTACAGATGGTTTTTCAAGACCTTTTGATTTAGAAGTTCCTTTATATGAGAGACGGTTGGTCTCTTAGTGGCATAGTTGTTTGTTCACAATCTTGGCGGTAATTTTCTGTATAAGCGGGATTCCTGTTACAGTCATTAAATATTTATTTAACAAAAATAAACTACACACTGTAACAGTATCTATATTCACTACATATTGAGATCTAACTTGATGGAAATTACGTGTACAAACTTGCTCAGATTTCCACTTAAGTATAGAAAGATTTGCTTACTATTTCCACTACAGAAGTAAATGTATGCCTGTAATTAGATATAATTCTTCCTAGCTCATTCGTACATAAATAGTTCTATCCAGAATTTCAATTACAGGGATAAGCTTACACCTGTAGATAGATATGTTCTTTCTTCCAGTTCATTCGCATTTAAATAATTTTGCCCAATAATTTTAACCATAGAATTAAACATACACCAAATCTTTCAAGTTATTTTGCATAGATCATTCTACCTAGAATTCTAGTTCAGAATGCCCCATTCCAGAAAATTTGGTCTTTGATTATAAACTCCATACAAAAAATAGATGTCCTACATGGGATTTATTTCAACTTAACCCAAACAGAGCATCATATCGGATATACAAAATCATTCAAACAAGGAAGGGTAAGATTTAACATATCTGAATCCAATCAGTGGGAAGACAAAGGAAACAACCACGTTCCTCCCAACAGTAGAATATGGCAGCCAAAATCACTTGCCCAATTCACCCCCTAGCCTGACCATGAATCCATGAGGGCGAACTTGAAAAATTCCTCCTTGGCAATGTCCTTCAACTCTAGCAGATTCCTCTTGCCTCACACTCGATCAGTAGTGTTCATAATAACAAGGAAAAATCAATAGTCTCTTTTCCCCAACATACTTGGCAGCGTCCTGCCTCCTCACATATGCTATTTAACAAAATAATGCTTTTGCCTAGGTCTTTCTTCCCTCTTGGGAATTTTTGCAGCTTCTAAATCCCTAATTTTCAGGGGCTGCCCATGGCCAAATATCTGATTTTCCACTTGTAATAGGCAGCCCAGAGGTAGTTCCAACATGTTCCCCACTCATGGAGTCATGGTCAACTGATTTTTAACATGGCTGTTCCATTTGTCCTCCTGCAATCAATATAAAATATTCTGTTTTCATACAAGTGTCAAGCCAAATAGTTGGTTGGGTCAAATCAGATCTCTGCCCAACAATCATAATAATTCATTACAATTGTCAAATTCGAAATTCGGAATTGCCATAAATGGCAAAAAAATTCCAAATTTGAATTTACTAAAAACAAAATAATTTCCAACAAATTTTAAATCTCAAAAATAGTTTATTTTTGGGGATGTCACAGTTACTTAGATGCATAATACCACCAACTCCATTATTTTTAGGGGCATATTGACTAGCTCCGTCAAAATTACATGAAGCTCCAATTTGTCTATTGGGGTATGGGTTAGATTTCTTTGCACATAGACTTTGGTTCCATGTCTGAAATTAAAAAAGTGTGGAATTTCTTGAGAAGTGCATTGGAAAGGGGGAACGTACTTATCCTGGAAGATTCCAACATTCTAAGCTAACTAGATGCCCCATGATGTTATTAAAGGAATACATTTAAAGTCTTTGAGTTCAAGTTTTAGTATCCATTTCCTTAGAAATTCTTATACTAAATTCCCTTGCCAATTATGCTTCTTACTTGTTGTAGCGTCCATCTCACTCCAAACTTCTTTAAATTAAGGATTAAATATAAGAATATGACTTATATTTTATTCTTTACTTTTATAGAGAATATACCTATTTGGTCTAGACTTCTTCATCTTTTATAGAATTTCCTAAGTTAAGGCTTTTTTTCTTTATTGTCAACCACATAAAAATTTCAGTCTTTAAAGGGGATCTAATTTTACATTTATCTTCCATCACTGTTGAACTTCCTTTGGCCTACCAAGAGAATACATTTCTTTATAACCTAGTTTTGGAGTATAAGTCTCTAAGACTAGGCTCTTGAACCAAGCCAACTTATCTTTTGTTTCAATAATTTGAACATGACTTAGCTTAAGTTTTTGTATGTATGATTCCCATTAAATCTTGCCCTGGCCTTCCAATCCTAGCTACTCTATATTCTACCTATCTTGATGCCATATAGAAGAAGTTTCATGAGATATACTTTGTTCCAAGTTGAAAATGTTTTCTCTAATATAAAACATTGATCACTACTTCTAAAAGTCATTTCAAGAATATATCCCAATCCTTACACTTTCACATTTCCATAAAATTTAATAAATTTATTAGATTCTACTAACTTGTGATATATAACTTCATCTCCATTGAATATCATGAAATTATGTTGTGAATATCGTTTATTTTTTAAGTTTCATATTCAATAGGATTAAGAAAAAACATATTTAAAGATTTATCATAAATAAATAAAAATTTATTCAAGTTTAATGCACTCTTATCTTCATACATTTTGACTTATGAAATAAGTAATTCATTTATTACTCTTATTTTTTTAGTTTAAAATAATTTTATATTTATACTTTAGTAAAAATATTTATGATCATCACATCTTCGTTAATAAGTGTTTGAATTTAACACTATAAAACCCCTCATTATATTATGAAGAGGGGTTTTAAATGTTTCTCAATGTCATATGCATGTTAAACCATGTTGAAGTCATATGCATGTCAAACAATGTTGAAGGTAACCATTGGAGATATATTATTGTGTACTAAACAATGTAAAACCATGCAATACTACAACATTATAATACAAGAGTTGAAACTTGAATGAACAAGCCTTAAAGCACATAACCTTGGTTTATATAGTAAAGTGCATTGATTTTATTGACTTGCATACCTTGAATATTAGTATGGTGTGTGGTAATATTACAACATTTACCTCTCTATTTGAGGTCGATCTTTTACTTGGACTTGCATTGAGTTATCTATTAGGTTTTAATTTATATGAGTTGTTTTCCAAAGGAAAGAGTGTGCAAAGTGACCAAGGGGGGAATGCGACCAAGGGGAGAATGTGACCAAGGGGAAATAGTCTGCGAGGAGAAAGTCGCAGGAGATAGTCTATCAGGATAACAATGAGGAGATAGTCTATGAGGGGACAGTCTGCGAGGTGAAAGTCACAGGAGATAGTTTGCAAGGGGATAGTTTGCGAGGAGAACAATGAGGAGATAGTATGTGAGGGGATAGTATGCGAGGAGCCAGGGAGGAGATAGTCTGTAAGGGAGAGAGATAGTCCATGAGGATATAGTAGTTGAGGGCACACGAGGGCACACAGAGGGCACAGACGAGGGCACCAAGAATGGTGAGTACCCTATAAAAATTAGCATTTGAAGTCATTAAAGGTGAACATTCTGACCTTATTGATTCATTGTGTTTATATATGATGATTGAATCTTTTTATATGAATCAAAACTAACCATTGTTCTTAAGGGATCTGAAGGGATGCTAACCTTATGCCTCCATGATAAATTTATTAGTATCCAACCAATATTTTTGAAACTACCTTAAAACTTCAAGGAAGAGAGGGTTTGGTAAACCTTGGCTCTCATATTATCTTGAAAACCTAAGTTCAATCTAGGAGAAGAATTTAAACTATTATGATAATCCAATTGAAGGACATGGGAAACAAAAAGTGAAATACCTTACAATGACATTACTAATGTTAAAAAATAATCTAATAGTTGAAAATATGGATGTTGCACTTTTCGGCATCGATACTAGAGTAGGTAGTTTTTATGTGTGTACGAGGTAGTTAGAAGAACCTATGCCTTAAAAAACCACTATTCACAATGCAATTGAGGCCTTCATCAATTTGGTTTTAGAGTTTTGTAAAAAGGCAGTGAAATTGATGGAAGATCATGCACCCCTCTCAAAACTTATCAAGACCGTCCAGAGATACCATGTCAAATTACAACATCATATGGTAGAAACACATGATCCCCTAGTCGATGCTCCATTTACCAAATTTAGTGATCCCCTAATCACATTCACACTCCACATGATTCTTGACGATGAAGTTGTGGGTTTATTTTTAAGAAATGACCACTATGTATCCCAGTGACATCACAATGAACCACATATGTTGAAAATCATGTTTAGATCTTTATATTAGCAACAAAAATAAGAATAATTTATAAGTAAACTTAAAGTAATTAGGTGTTTGTCTCTATCACTCACAAGCTCAGTGATTTCATTCAATCTTATTTAGATTCAATTGGCCTTATAACATGCCAACTTCAATGTTCTAGTTATCTAAGACTTAGCAACATTCAACTATGTCTCATTTTCCAAATGAGTCCTTGTATCATGGAGATAGTTCATATATCTAAGTCAATATAGAAACACTTTGGTTCTCCCATTCTCATTCCACCTTAACCAATTCACAGACCTTTGATGGTATACAATGTGAATCAATAGGAATTATATCTAACTTTATATCGAGTTAGGTTGTTTTAGTCAATGTTGCAGTTATGACTACCCATGTTGACTTTAACTTACCCCTTGGTCATGACAAGTGTGCCCTATTGGATTAGGGAAGTTTGGTGACCCAAGGGAGGCTCCTCAACCAAGAAAATACCCCAACTAGTGCACAAGGCCCAAGAGAGGTCATAAGGACAAATATAGACAAGTGAGTGATTTACCCCAAGGAGGAAACTTGTTGAGTGCAAGGGTCAATAACCTCAATTGGTTGGTTTGGACAGTGAGTAGCCTCACTGAATAAGTGATTTCTTGGCTAAATTATCCAAATATACAAAAAAATTGACACCTTTCTTTTCTTACTTCAATGATGAAGTTTCAATTACTAACTTTTAAACTCATAAAAAAAATTAAACTCTTATTCTATGCAACATTGAGTTTCCTGCATGGTTGCTTGGTGATTTCAAAACTTATTCAACTCGTCAATAATACTAAGGAGTCATTAAGGGATCCAATACCTTCATAATTACACATCAAATTCAGGCTTGAAAAATTGATCCTAAATCCTCACAGAAGTAAACTACCTCATGTACGAGCTCAATATCAACAAACTAAAAGAAGTATTGGCAAGCGATTAAAAATAAATTTAAATGAGTGTTGGTGGAATCCCTTGATTTCTCTGCTCCTCGACCACCACAACAGAAAACCAAAAGGCAATAGTCCACCCGTGCTTTTGAAGATGCAACGGCCTATGCTGGTTCGCACCTCGAGTCGAGCGGTGAACCAGCTTGAGTCGTTCTGCATCTGACTGAGACACATCTCCGACCTCCATCCGCTTCCCTCCCGACAATTTCAAGCACTCTTTAACTCGATTTTCAAATTCCATTTCATCTTTCCCTCACGATACTTGCTCGCTATCGGTCTCTCACCCGTATTTAGCCTTGGACGGAATTTACCACCCGATTAGGGTTGCATTCCCAAAAAAATCAACTCACCAACAATGCCTCGTGGTTCGACAGGGTCCCAACCCGATGGGGCTATCACACTCTCAGGCGCCCCCTTCTAGGGGACTTGGGCCCAGTCCACTGCTAAGGACGCTTATATAGACTACAATTTAGGTGACGCTTCCACCCGATTTCCATGATGGGCTCTTCCCGGTTCGCTCGCTGTAACTAGGTGAATCCTTTTAAGTATCTTTTCCTCCACTTAATTATATGATTAAAATCAATGGGTGTTCTCTCCTGAGATGGGGTCGCATTTTGGATCCAAATCCCTCCACCGAGATGGAAACTCGATGGGAAAAACAAGTTCCTGAAATGTTGCTCACACCCTCCATCAACCAATGTGGACTCGCCCAAACAAAGGGATAATATCACTGTTCGCCGACACAAGACATGGAACACGACATGTATTTCAACCAACCGCACCACGTTGGGAACATACGACCATCTCCGCATTCAGTTACTCACTTCCTAGGTGGTGAGTAACCTTATTTAGCAAGGAGGTATTTTGGGTTTAGGTTATCTCAAATATGGTTAAGGTTGTGCTTGGATAAATAGAGTAGAGGAAAGTATTTTATGTAGTAATACTTTGTGAATGTACTAGTTAATCATTTTTATCGATCCACACTTGAACTCTTTGATGGGTCTCAAATCCAGTTATCCAGTGGGCGTCTGGGGATATATGTTGATAAAAAACTACTAACAATTTCGTATGCAAATATGAAACTATATGCAACTATGCAACTATATGCAACTATGCAACTATATGCAAATATATGCAACTTTATGAAAAAATGCAACTTATGCAACGATATGCAACTTATGCAACGATATGAAACTATATGCAACAATATAGAAACTATATGCAACTATATGCAACTATGCAACTATGCAACTATATGAAAATATGCAACTTATCCAACTATGCAACTATGCAACTATATGCAACTTTATGCAACAATGAAACTTATGCAACTATATTGCAACTATATGCAACTATATTGCAACAATTTCGTATGCAACTATATGCAACTATGCAACATGCAACTTATGCAACTTTATGGAACTTATGCAACTTTATGCAACATTGTACCCTTTATGCAACTTTATGCAACTTGAGAGTGGGATGCTATCTGAGAATATTGGACCCTTGAAATCACTAAATCATGCATATACAATATCAGATACTCATAAATCCTTTTGTGATGCATTGTCAATCAAAACATTATATTAAAGTAACCAAGTAACCTCCCATCAACCACCACATGTATTGCAATTGTATCATCATTACTAAGTGTTGGAAGTGCAAGAAAGTAACTTATATGATGTCAGATTCAAGCACCTTTTATTAAGTGATGAACTTCCTAGGTGGTGAGTAACCCGATTTAGCAAGGAGGTAGTTTGGGTTTAGGTTATCTCAAATATGGTTAAGGTTGTGCTTGGATAAATAGAGTAGCGGAAAGTATTTTATCCCATATTTGGAAATTCACATATGCACTCTCAAATATGGAATGAATTGTATGCACTCTCAATCTTGTAAGAACATTGAAGAGTGTAGACCATGTATTTAAAACTATAGCCATTTCATGCCACCCACATGGACCATAGAACATATTTAAAACTTTGTGAGTCGTTTGGTTGTTGCCCAAATTCTTGTGAGAAGTGACAAGCTATGAAGAGGTGGAAAATAGTTTATTCATTCTCCTTGCACAAAGGATAGATGCATAGACCTTGTCAACAATTGTTTTTTATGTTATCCCATATTTGGAAATTCATCACTTAATAGTTGCAACTTATTAAGTGATGAATTTCCAAATATGTGAAATTCCACGATCATGGATTTCCAAACTATCGATCGACACTTGAACTCTTTGATGGGTCTCAAATCTAGTTCTCCATTGAGCGTCGGGGGATATATGTTGATAAAAAACTACTAACAATTTCGTATGAAACTATATGGAAATATGCAACTATATGCAACTATGCAACTATATGCAACTTTATGCAAAAATGCAACTTACGCAACTATATGCAACTTATGCAACTATATGCACCTTATGCAATTATATGAAACTATATGCAACTTTATGCAACTATATAGAAACTATATAGAAACTATATGAAACTATATGAAAATATGCAACTTATCCAACTATGCAACTATATGCAACTATATGCAACTTTATGCAACTATATTGCAACTATATTGCAACTATATCCAACTATATTGAAACAATTTTGTATGCAACTATATGCAACTATGCAACATGCAACTTATGCAACTTTATGGAACTTATGCAACTTTATGGAACTTTATGAAACTCGAGAGTGGGATGCTATCTAAGAGTATTGTACCCTTGAAATCACTAAATCATTCATATACAATGTTAGATACTCATAAATCCTTTTGTGATGCATTGTCAATCAAAACATTATATTAGAGTAACCAAGTAACCTCCCATCAAACACCACATGCATTGCAGTTGTATCATCATTACTAAGTGTTGGAAGTGCAACAAAGTAACTTATATGATGTTGAATTCAAGCACCTTTTATTAAGTAATGAACTTCCTAGGTGTTGAGTAACCTGATTTAGCAAGGAGGTAGTTTGGGTTTAGGTTATCTCAAATATGGTTAAGGTTGTTCTTGGATAAATATAGTAGCGGAAAGTATTTTATCCCATATTTGGAAATTCACATATGCACTCTCAAATATGGAATGAATTGTATGCACTCTCAATCTTGTAAAAACATTAAAGAGTGTAGACAATGTATTTAAAACTATATCCATTTCATGCCACCCACATGACCCATAAAACATATTTAAACTTATGTGAGTTGTTTGGTTGTTGCCCAAATTCCCCTGAGAAGTGACAAGCTATGAAGAGGTGGAAAATAGTTTCTTCATTCTCCTTGCACAAAGGATAGATGCGTAGACCTTGTCAACTATTGTTTTGTATGTTATCCCATATTTGGAAATTCATCACTTAATAGTTGCAACTTATTAAGTGATGAATTTCCAAATATGTGAAATTCCAGGATCATGGATTTCCAAACTATCGATCCACACTTGAACTCTTTGATGGGTCTCAAATCCAGTTCTCCACTGAGCGTTGAGGGATATATGTTGATAAAAAACTACTAACATATTCGTATGCAACTATATGCAAATAGGCAACTATATTCAACTATATGCAACTATGTAACTATATGCAACTATATGCAACTTTATGCAAAAATGCAACTTATGCGACTATATGCAACTTATACAACTATATGCAAATATATGAAACTATGCAACTATATGAAAATATGCAACTTATCCAACTATGGAACTATGCAACTATATGAAACTTTATGCAACAATGCAACTTATGCAACTATATTGCATCAATTTCGTATGCAACTATATGCAACTATGCAACATGCAACTAAGCAACTATATGCAACTATGTAACATGCAACTTATGAAACTTATGCAACTTTATGCAACATTGTACCCTTTATGCAACTTTATGCAACTCGAGAGTGGGATGCTACCTAGGAATATTGTACCCTTGAAATCACTAACTCATGCATATACAATGTCAGATACTCATAAATCCTTTTTTGATGCATTGCCAATCAAAACATTATATTAGAGTAACCAAGTAACCTCCCATCAACCACCACATGTATTGCAATTGTATCATCATTACTAAGTGTTGGAAGTGCAACAAAGTAACTTATATGATGTCGGATTCAAGCACCTTTTATTAAGTGATGAAATTCCTAGGTGGTGAGTAACCTGATTTAGCAAGGAGGTAGTTTGGGTTTAGGTTATCTCAAATATGATTAAGGTTGTGCTTGGATAAATAGAGTAGCGGAAAATATTTTATCCCATATTTGGAAATTCACATATGCACTCTCAAATATGGAATGAATTGTATGAACTCTCAATCTCGTAAAAAAATTGAAGAGTGTAGACCATGTATTTAAAATTATATCCATTTCATGCCACCCACATAGCCCATAGAACATATTTAAAACTATGAAAGTTGTTTGGTTGTTGCCCAAATTCATGTGAGAAGTGACAAGCTATGAAGAGATGGAAAATAGTTTCTTCATTCTCCTTGCACAAAGGATAGATGCGTAGACCTTGTCAACTATTGTTTTGTATGTTATCCCATATTTGGAAATTCACATATTTGGAAATAGGGGTGATTTTAAGGATGGGAATTTATTTTAAAATGTAGAAACCTTGGCGAATCGTACTAATCTTTAATATGCCAACTATACATGTTTGGCGATATTTTTGTAAAAATATTCAAATTTCTAAGGATTTTATAAAGTTTTTATAAAATTTTGGCGATTTTTAAGGTAAAATAATTTTATCCTATAGAATTTGGGCGAATCATTTTTATAATAGCGAATCTCGTTTTTGGAAAAACAATGGAAAATTAGCCCATGTGCGAAATTTAGCCCCTAAAATCATCCATGTTTGGAAATTCATCACTTAATAGTTGCAACTTATTAAGTGATGAATTTCCATATATGTGAAATTCCAGGATCATGGATTTCCAAACTATCGATCCACACTTGAACTCTTTGATGGGTCTCAAATCCAGTACTCTACTGAGCATCGAGGGATATATGTTGATAAAAAACTACTAACAATTTCGTATGCACCTATATGCAACTTTATGAAAAAATGCAAGTTATGAAACTATATGCAACTTTATGCAACTATATGCAACTATGAAACTATATGCAACTATACACAAATATGAAACTAGTCCCGATTTATGTAGGAACACAGTGAAATACATAAATACACATAAATGCAGAGATGCAGTGGAAATAAGACTTCATTTCATTAATAACAAAGGACTGAAAAAATGCTTACAGACAGAATGGAAATAAACTATCTAGGGAACTGGTAGCTTATCTATGAGAAGAGATGTGGCAGCTACTGGCCTCTGAACTGCCTATTACAATGAGGCTCGAAGGCCTATATATTACTGAGAAACAATGGAAAACCCTAAACATCCAAAAACCTAACCCTGGGAGATGAAACTCCAGAATATGAGCCCCTTTGGGGTAAATTGGTACATCAATTTCCCGGGGTCGTAACTTTGGCATACTATCTCCATTTGACGCACATGATACATTGTTAGAAAGATCTATCTGAGGACTACATTGCTGAAAATGAATATTGAGTCCACAACAGACTCATATTCGTCGGAGCATTCATGCCCAAAAAACGTCGTTTAGGGTCTCAAAACAACTCCGGAAATTCAGGACCCGAAGAACTGCTAAAAATAGTAAATTGTGCTACAATTAAGGAAACTGAAAAACTAAAAAAAACAATGGTGTAGGTTCAAGTGGAATAGGCGGGTGGCCACCAATATCCACCTAGATCAGTCCTCCCCCCTTAGGAAGCAATGGTCCCCATTGCGTTGAGTTCCTCCATGAGATGAGGAAACTTCTGTTGAACTTGGTCCCTGGTGAGCCACTTGCCCTGGTGAAGGAGTTGGCCTACTTTGACAACTCAATATAGATGGATCCTCTATTGGAGGGTGTTCTTGATCTGTGTGTCCATAATTTGATCACTTGTGGCTTGTTCCATGCAATCTGGGTTTAACTCTGTTGGTGTGAGTTGTTCTGCCATGTCGGATGTGTCTAGTAGAGGTGGAAAGTAGGGCCGAAGGCGGTCCACATTGAACACTGGGTGCAGACCAAGGAATGGTGGAATACTGAGCTCAAAGGCATTGTCCCCTACAGCCTTGGTGATGGTGTATGGACCATATTGAAGCGGGCAAATCTTGCGGTAGGGTCCAGCGAGGCGCTCCTTTTGCAAATGTAGCCACACTTTGTCGTCCACCTGGAAGTTGTGTGGAACCCGATGTTGATCATGTCGTTACTTGTACTTAGCATTGGCTCTGTACAAGATGTCATGAACTTGTTGGCGGATGTGCTGAATGCACTCAATGAAGCTGTTTGCCTTGTTAGCCTCAGACTGGACATGGGCTGAATCTGCCTGAGTAGCCGCAAATGGCATGGCTATGTCAATGGGACATAGTGGTTGGAATCCCAAGCCCACTTGAAAGGGGTTGTGTCTGGTTGAGCTATGGAGAGCCCAGTTGTAGCTGTGTTGTACATAGGGGAGGCTCTCGTCCCATCTGCATGGATTCTTTGAGTTGTACATGTGCAGAATGTGTACAATCATCCGGTTGACGACCTCTGTCTGGCCATCAGTTTGCGGATGGAAAGCTGTGGACTTGGTGAGCTTGGTGTCCAGCATCGACCAGAGGCTGGACCAAAATGTACTAAGGAACCTGCTGTCCCGATCTGAGATGATAGACTGTGGTATCCCAAAGTGTACCCACACTTGTTCAAAGAAGATTTTAGTAGTGGCTTCTGTTGTGATATTCTTCTTGCAGGCCATCATAATGGACATCTTCGAGAATCGGTCAACGACCACAAAAACAAAGTCATTTCCATGCTTAGTAGAAGGAAGGCCCGACATGTAATCCATAGAGATGGATTCCCAAGGTTGAATGGGGGTAGGAAGCGGAGTATAGAGGCCTTGCTTCTTGATGGTCGGTTTGGAAATGGCGCATGCAGTGCAGGACTTGATGTACTTCTCGACATCCTGTCGAAGGTTTGGCCAATAGAAATACTTTTGCAGTACTGCCATGGTTTTCTTGACCCCAAAATGCCCAGTGACCCGACTGTAGTGCGCCTCCCAAATCATCTTGGCACGCTCACTTGAAGGAACACAAAGGTGTCCCAGGTGACAAAGCAGGGCATCCTGGAGGTGAAAATTGGGAACTTTCTTACCCTCCAAGAGTGTATTGTATGTGTGGCCAAATTCTAGATCACTTGTGTAGAGAAGCGGCCAATTGGAAGTATCGTGCCCACAAGAGTTGAGCACAATGGTTAGCGCCACGATGGGTGGTCGATTGAGGCAATATGCAACATTATTGGTGCTGCCTTTCTTGTACTTAATGTTCAAATGAAACTGTTGCAGGTATGTGGACCACTTCTGATGGCGATCGTTCTGCAATTTCCCTTGTGTCTGCATGAACTGCAGGGGTCGGTGGTTTGTGTGGATGACCATTTCCTTTCCCAAAATGTAATTCTTCCATTGCCGACAAGCCTGCACAATGGAATACATTTCTTTGTTATAAGTGGGATACTTCCAGACTGTGTCGGAAAGTGTCTCACTGTGATATGCCATCGGATGCCCATGTTGAGTAAGAACTGCCCCAATGGCATAGTCAGAGGCATCTGTCTTGATCTCAAATGGTTGTTGCAAGTCTGGTAATGTGAGCACTAGTGCAGAGTAGAGGCGATGCTTCAACTCCTCGAACACCTTCTATTGAGATTCAGACCAAAATAATTTTGCTTTAGCTCCTCCCTTGGTGACTTGACTCAAGGGCCAAGTGATATGAGAGAATCCCAACACAAACCTACAATAGAAATTGGCAAGACCTAAAAAGCTACAGAGCTCTATTAGGGTGGTTGGGGCTGGCCAATCCCGAATGACTTGGATCTTTGCTGGATCCACATGCGCCCCCCACTCATCAATAATGTATCCCAGATACTGAACTTGGGTCATGCCAAAAGTGCATTTCTCCAAATTGGCACACAACTTGTGTTGTCACAGTGTTTGGAGGACCTGTCGGATGTGGTGGAGGTGCTCTTCCCAAGTCTGGCTGAAGATCAGAATGTCATCCAAGTACACCACTACAAATGATTTGGTGAATGGCCGTAGGATGTCGTCCATTAGCCTCATGAAGGTTGCAGGGGCATTCGTCAACCCAAATGGAATGACCAACCATTCGAAAAGGCCCTCCTTGGATTTGAAGGCAGTCTTCCACACATCAGAGGGTTCGATTGGTACCTGGTGATACCCCAACTTCAAGTCGATCTTGCTGAAGTATTTTGCTCCCTTGAGTTGGTCTAGAAGGTCATCAATCCGTGGGATCATGTACCTATTCCGAACAATGATCTTGTTCAGTGCCCGATAGTCAATGCAAAGTCTCCAAGTCCCATCCTTCTTCTGCACCAACATGATCGGGCTCCCACAGGGTGATGAACTCGACCAGATGTGACCTTTCTGCAACAACTCCTGAATCAGCCTCTTGATTTCATCATTCTCCAAAACAGAGCACTGATAGATGGGTCCATTGGGCAGCGACACACCTGGGGTTAGATCGATGGGGTGCTTGACCTGGCAATGTAGAGGCATCCCTGCAGGGGAGGTGAAGATGTCCTCGTACTCCTCCACGACCCTATCCATCTATTGTTTTCGTGCAGTGGGGCCCTGTCTGGAGGTCATGGCCACAGTCTTCCTCTTTCCCTCATGGCGGATTATCAGGAAAATAAATTTCCTGGTTTTGGAAATGAGCTTATTGCATTATTTTGCAGTAACCAAAGAGATGGTGGTGGGCAGTGCTATCTCCGGTATCCTGTACAACTTATTGCCCAAGGTGATAATAACAGCACGAGGCCTGGACTCATACACAACATGTCTCTTCCACAAGTACGGTTGGCCTAATAATACATCAGAAACATCAAGAAGAGCAATGTCACATAATGCCTCATCCGTGAAGAGCTTGATGCTATAGGGAAGGCGACATTGTTGGCTGACACGGAGGTCTCATCCTTGGTGCAACCACCCAATGGTGTATGGTTGTGGGTGTGATGTGGTAGGAAAGCCCACCTACTTCACGACCTCTACCAAGATGAGGTTCTTTTGGCTCCCGCTGTCGACAGAGAACTGCAACAGGGAACCCTTTACCCACATCTTGGAATGGAAGAAACACTCCGCCTCCTCCGGATCTTCTAGTTCCTCCTTCTGGATCTTCGTGGTGGAAATGGTGGCGTTGGGCTCTGCATCGATAATATGCTTCCCCCTGACATTCCCCTTGTCAGGTTCTGATTCAGAGTCAGAGCATGCATCCGATTCAAAAGCCTTCAACTCGGCTACCAGTGACTGCTTGGCCCGACACTCACTTGTGTTGTGAGTGGAGCTCTTATGGAACTCACACCACTTCCCTGTGTCCTTTTTTGGCTTCGTGGTGTTGTTCTTTGCTTGTGGATTTGGTAGGTTATCCTGGGTTGCTCCGCCTTNTCCACTCACAACACAAGTGAGTGGAGCTCTTATGGAACTCACACCACTTCCCTGTGTCCTTTTTTGGCTTCGTGGTGTTGTTCTTTGCTTGTGGATTTGGTAGGTTATCCTGGGTTGCTCCGCCTTGGCTTGGTCCTTTTTTTTGTGGTTTGGTGGTACCTTTCCCTTGCTTCTGATTCATAGACCCAAAGTCTCGCTTTTTTCTATTTGAACTTCTGCTCAATCTTGGCAGCATATCGGTACGCCACACCAAGCGAGGAGATGTCGAGGGACTCCATTTCCTCCTGAATGTATCTGTGAAGAAAACTGTAGTACTTTAACACCAAATGTTTCTCTAAATCTTTGATACCCAACTTTGTGCTTAGGGTATGAAACAGATTCGTCATCTCATGCACATCTTGGTCCCTTTGCTGTTGCAGCGTAGTCCATTGTATGTATTTGTCCTCATATCTCCCCACGGGATAATATTGTTCCTTGATGGCATCTCAGAAAGAATTCCAAGTGGGTGTGGTCGAGAACAGAGAGGGTTCCCCCTCTCCCTGTTGCTCCGAGCAGGTTTCCCACCAGTCCTTGACATGGGGGGCGACTTTGAGGAGTGCGAAAATAATCCTTTCTCGGTTGGAAAATTCATGAACCAAGAAATATCGTTCTAACAGATTCAACCATCTATATACAACATCTGCATCTATTTGGCCCTCAAATATGGGAATGTCAAAGTTTACTTGTACCTTAAAAGGAGTGGCGCCTCCAGAGTGGTTGTTGGATGTCGATGCGCCGCTAGTGGGGATCCGTTGAAGAATCTGGGTAAAGTTGCCCATCATCGCATTCCTTTGTTTCTCGAGGGCCTCCTCGAGCAACATTTTGATAGGATCTCCTACTCCCTCATCTTTCTTTTCTTCCCCCATGGGCAGTCATTAGGGTTTGCGAGAATGATCTTGCAAAGGTTCAACCAGATCGAGCCCCAACTCCTTATACCCCGACCTCGTTGGGGACATGCAAAGAAAGATTGAGAATGAGCAGACTGCTCTGATACCACTAATCCCGATTTATGTAGGAACACAATGAAATACATAAATACACATAAACGCAGATATGTAGTGGAAATAAGACTTCATTTCATTAATAACAAAGGACTGAAAAAATGCTTACAGACAGAATGGAAATAAACTAGCTAGGGTGCTGGTAGCTTATCTCTGAGAAGAGATGTGGTGGCTACTGGCCTCTGAACTGCCTGTTACAATGAGGCTCGAAGGCCTATATATTACTGATAAACAATGGAAAACCCTAAACATCCAAAAACCTAACCCTGGGAGATGAAACGCCAGAATATGGGCCCCGTTGGGTTAAATTGGTACATCAATTTCCCGGGGTCGTAACTTTGGCATACTATCTCCGTTTGATGCACATGATACATCGTTAGAAAGATCTATCCGAGGACTACATTGTTGAGAGATAATATTGAGTTCAAAACTAACTCATATTTTCCGGAGCATTCATGCCCAAAAAATGTTGTTTAGGGCCTCAAAACAGCTCCGAAAGTTCAGGACCCGAAGAACTGCTAAAAATAGTAAATTGTGCTACAATTAAGGAAACTGAAAAAATGAAAAAAAAATGGTGTGGGTCCAAGTGGAATAGGTGGGTGGCCACCAATATCCACCTGGATCAGAAACTTATCCAACTATGCAACTATATGCAACTTTACGCAACAATGCAACTTATGCAACTTATGGAACTATATTGCAACAATTTCGTATGCAACTATATGAAACTATGCAACTATGCAACATGCAACTTATGCAACTTTATGGAACTTATGCAACTTTATGCAACATTGCAACTTATGCAACTATATGCAACTTATGAAACTATATGCAACTATATGACAATTTCATATGCAACTATATGCAAATATACAACTATATGCAACTTTATGCAAAAATGCAACTTATGCAACTATATGCAAATTTATGAAACTATATTCCAACTATATGCAAGTATGCAACTTATGCAACTATATGCACCTATATGAAACTATATGCAGCTTTATGCAACAATGCAACTTATGCAACTATATTGCAACTAAATGCAACTATATGCAACTGTGCTGGCACCACAAACGTATATTGGCATGATAACTTATCTTCTTGTTTTAATGAGTGTAGGTACCACCAAATAGGTATCTGTCAGATATATCTTCCTCGAGTGATGATCAAGATCTACTAAGAGAGGTTGAAAGTGAGACATGTTGTACTAGATCTACCGGTTCTAGATCAACTAGATTTGAAAAGGTAAGGAAAATATTTCGTATACGCATGCAATTTTTTATTGCCAGTGGAGGGTCATGTAATTATGATGCTGAGAGCATAGGTGACATTGAGTTTCCCTTGAGGTGATTAGGTCCCACATTTTATTTACCTAGTTTAATCACCACTTCAAATTAAAATTCCTAAAATAGTAGCAAACATCGATATAATTAACCTTCTAACATTGTATTGTTTTTTTTTTTGTAAGTAAAAAGGGAAGAACCTGTTTATATTATCATTGCCAAGTTACAGAGTCTGTTTACGGTGCCAGTTGTCCCACCTAAGCAAGAAACCAAGGCAACTGGGCATTCTATGCCATTTGTTTCCAAGAAAACAAAACTATCAAAGTGTAGTCCTGCCCGAAGGAAACCAAGACGCCTAGCCATTAAGTTCAGTTTGTGTACTGAAAACATAGTTGCAACATAACTAAGATCTAACTGGGTGAAAACCTTGTTCGGAAAAAAAAAGATTGCTAAATAAGAACATCATTGAACCTTTTATCCAACCATCTCATCCTCATCCCCGTGCCTTCGCTATCCTGCAGGAAACGCATAAGCTTGCGCGCACGTAGGGCATTGCCTCTTCGAGAGAGTTCTGGAGTGAGCAAAAAACAACATGTCGAGTCGATGTTCGATTCGAGCGATGTGAAAGATCTGATTGTCCAACAGGCTCTGCATGTCAAATATTAGAGCTAGGTACCCCAGATTGGTGAAAGGATGCTAGTCCTGCCAATTGCCCTTAGCAGAGGCTAAGGGAATTAGCCTCGTTGCTCCTTCGCTTGCATGTGCTTCGCTTTCTTGATGTGCCAGCCAGTTGAGTAGCTGAGTCACCTCCTCCATAGGTACACCAGTGGGTGAGTTGTTTCTTCCTTGTGTGCAGGACGGGGTCTCTTCTTCAACATAGCAGGTGGTAAAATCCTCTGCCGGGCGAGTTGCACTAGAGCCAAGCAGTTTTCCCGAAGGCGAAATCTTGTCGTCAGTGCCAAAATCAGTGGGAGGATTCCAATTATCCAAGACTTTTAAAAGAGGGATCTTCGGATAGCTTTGCATGGCCTCGTTCAGGGTGATTTCTTCCACGTACGCCATTGGAGGCGTTCGAGGTTTCCTGTGTCTTCGCGAGGATGCCATGGCCAATGCTTGCTCGAATTTCTTCTGCCTCTGCTTGTGAGATTTTACTGTGTACTAAGATGTGCCCCTACATGGATTTCCTCATGCTCTGGGCATAATGAAGAACCTGGAGATGTCCGAGGTTCCCTGCGGGTGGATGGCTCTGCTCCAAAACTCCAGTGGGTCTGCGAAATTTGGCTTTGCGAAATTCAACTCTGCATTTGACTCTGCAGTATGCGAATGCCGCTCAATGCTGTTGAGGTGGGTGATAAGGAGGAGGACGATGATGACTGCCATGGCCATTAAGGCTGGCTTCTGAGTGCTCTGGTGCACTATAATGGTCCCTTGCGTGAAGGGCCTCATCTCCTGGAAAATGCTGCATGGTTTCATTCCTATTTAATTACTGAGGGGATGGTCGCCGGTGGTTGTATTAATGGTGCATCCCGACGTTATCCCGTGTGGCTCGGCTCTGCAACATGGCACCCCATCTGAGGTTCTAACATTTTATTGTTAACCAAATACTTGACCACTAAATTATCAATGGACAACTTGAAGGACTGGTCTAGACGATAATACTTGAAATTTTGTAGCATATTTGTTTCTAGAAAATTACTTAGAGTGGTGTAGCATGTGTTCCCCTAGATATACCAACATGTTCCCAATTAAATGGTAGTGAAATCCACATGGACATGGAAAGAGCCCAATGCGATAAAATTCATGTTGGGTTCTTGGAACAATTCAAATTATTTTGATAATAATAACTTTGATCTATTCTACCAAGAAGGTATAAGGTTCGAGCCCGTATATCCCTATACATTCCACTAAGTTATGCTACTCTTATATATATATATCCCCTCATAGTCCCTATGACTTGGACTTTCAAAGTCTTTCGGATCATATCAATATCTTGTCCTTATCAAGATCGATGGATGGGAACATGGGTCAACACAAACCTTATGTCTAGTAGGTTCCTAGTCCTACTATATCTTCTCATGAGTCCAAAGTTCATAATGAAATTCCCACAATCATTCAAGGATATATACCAAAGTGGTATCCAATGTTTATACCCTCTATTCAAACATGATTTGTTTAGTTATGTGTTCCATAAAATTTGTGGCATTAGTTGTTCCATTAAACACTAGTGGATATTTAATCTCTACATGAATCCACTTAATGGAATTTGGTAGTGTACATATTTGTGTCAATTAATTCTCATACTCCCTAGGCAGCCCAAAAGTAATGGACACTTTGGAATAAATGACATAGGAGAATACTATTCTCCAACTCAACTTTCCACTAGCAGTTGGATTAATGTAGTCTCCCAACTATCCTATGGTGAGATTAATGTAGTCTTCCAGCTATCCTAGTCATCCAATACTTCTTCTATCTATTTAACAAATGTATTTCCCTACATTAGATCCAATGGATATACCATACAATAACCCTTCTTAACAAATGACATCATTATCAAATTCCCAATCAATCCATTGCAATACTAGGTATGGATATTTGTCATATACTATATCAATGAACTCAAAGTAAGCATAAATATTCACACAATCGAGATACAATTCCATCTAACCAATTTGACAATGGGGAAAATGTGTGATTGGTTCACCAACTACCACTAGATCGACAAGCTGACCCAATTTGGTCATCCCATGAGTTCCCATGATTACTTCAGTAGGATGTTAACATCCAACCCGAAGTTGAGCACAAATTCTCACTCTTCATATCATTGAATCAATGCATTTAAGATAAATTATTTTCCATACCTTGTTCACTGGACATTGTTTAAGGGCCTATCTTGTGCCTCTATTGGTGACTCAAAAATCGGCCCAAGGACCTCCCTTAACTTTGTTGTGGATTTATCATTGTCTATTATCTATAGAAAACTTTTCAAAAATTCTTTAACTTCATCTTCCACTATATATACTAGTAGAATCATGCATTGGCTTAGTGGACAGATTATGGAAGGTTTTCTATTTCTTTCATTCATAGTAACTATGTTTCTTGCACTACTACATATTGAAAAATTTGCGATGATCACTTGCGATGAAAGTACTCTTTCGTTGCAACATGTAAGAGAAAAAGTTCATTTTTTCTAAATCCACCCCGTAATCATCACTATCTCAACACCAACAGTTTGACTAAATTAGCATGGTCAAAGTTCATCACAAGAACGACGATTGTTTATTTCCCATCACTCTTGCGACGGACTTTGACCATGCTAATTTACCTTAAAATTGACCATTGAAAATGACCTAAACTTCTTATGATGACTGTAGTTTGTCCATCACTCTTGCGATGAACTTTGACCATAATAATTGACCTTGAAATTGACCGTTGAAAATGACCTAAAATACCTAGGTGTAAAAGAAATATTTTTAGGTCACTATTGTCGCAATTGCGACGATAATGACCTAAAATTGGCCTATAAATATTTGATGACTTAAATATGTTGCGACAATGTTGTATAACAACGACGGTTCCAAAAGGGTATTTTTGTGTGGAAAAGTGTCGCAGAATGTTGTTAGAGGTGTGGAAAAAATTAAAGCGAGTGAAAAGGGTGATGGTAGATGTTATTTCCCTTGTAAAAAATGTTGTCTCAGACGTCCCGTAAGAATTTTAATAGCAACAACTACAAAAAATTGTAGGAAATATGGTCACATTGATGGCGGATCAAATGAATATCGTCCCATGGTAATTAGCTATATATTCATTATCTTTTTTTATTTTGTCAATTTTATATAAAATTATATA
>ML790767.1:357158-391141 GCA_009831015.1 Picea engelmannii | reverse complement strand
AACCAATTTGGGTGAATAAAAGAAAATTCCCCTTCAATAGACCCCCCTACGTGGGACTTTAAGCTTATGTTTTTTGTACTTTCTCTTTGTTGGTCCAATTAGTCCCTATATGGAACTTTTATCTCGTGTGTTATGAACTTTCTGTTTATTGGTCCAATTAGTCGCTACATGGGATTTTTAGCTCCATGTACACTTTCTCTCTATTGGTTCAATCGTACATCTACAAAATAGAAAAATATTTCTTACATTTACCTAGAACATTTGAAAATTCCATGTTAATCTAGGTTTTGAGAACATTTAATATGTGGATTTTTTTTTTTTCTTATTGGATTTGGGGAAATGTCTCTTGGGATTTCTAGGGTATTATGTCAAAAGATAAAAAATAATTTTCCTTCAACTCTATAAGTTTTAATAGAGGCTACCTATTCAACTCTGTAAGTTTTAATGGAGGCTACCTATTCATATATGAAGGTGGAAGGAGGTGGAAATTAGATGAATATGAGGGAAATGGAGGCTACCTATTCATATATGAAGGTGGAAGGAGGTGGAAATTAGATGAATATGAGGGACTATATGTTTATTTTCCATTTTTCAAAAAACTTGTAGGTTACCAATTCATGTATGAAGGTATGCATAAGGTGGAAATGAGATGAATATGAGGGAATTTATGTTCATTTTTCTTGTTCAATATGGTTTAGCATGTGTTTTTGTTGTTGTCGGGATTTGGTGGTCCATGCTTGTCATGGTGTAGCCTAGAATTTGGTGGGTGGTGTGTTCTTGTCATGGGTTTTTTAGATGTATTATGAACTATTATATATGGTTGTGGTTATCTTGGTTGTTTTGGTGAACTATGGAGTTTCCTATATATGGTCTCTAATATGGTGATTGGTCGTGGTTTTCTTAGAGATCATGGTGTATTGTAGAATTTAGTGGGCCATGAATTGTGCTCATTGTGGCATAACCTAAAATTTTGTGGGTGCTCTATGTTTCCCATGGGTTTCATGGTTATAGTCTTGATTATGGTTTTTTGTTGTGGTTGTCTTGGTGATCATGGTGCACTCTGGAATTTGGTTGTTGTTCCATGTTTTTCATTCCTCTCTTGGGTTTGGTCTCGATTATGGTGTTTTGTAGTGGTTGTCGATGTGTGATAAAACATTTCATGGAGAAGGGTTGTTTTTCCATAGGATTGTGGGTAGTTTCATTGCTACCTCTTGCATACACTAGTAGATTGGTTGGAATTGTTGGTATTTGGCACATAGAAAGGGATGTGTTTTCCTTGTGACAATGTTCTTCAAATTGAATTTGTCCATATGTGTTTTCTTTTTGAGTTGGTCTTTAGAACATAGAAAAGTATGTGTTTTCCTTGTTAACATGTTTTTTGGTTTGGATCTATCCTTGTGTGTTTTATTTTTGTATGTGATATGGGTTTCATGTTGTTATGTCCCATGTTCAACCCTAGGTTTCTTTGATTCCTACAAAACTATTATTGTTTCCCTATAGTATTGGGGTTTAGGATGGCCTTGTGGGAGTTGAAAATGCAACACATGGGGGTTTGCAAAAATTAGAGGTGTTTTGTGTCATGTGGTTCCTCTTCCTTGAGTAGAGGATGCCTAGTTGGGCTATCCTAGTCTAGTATTTATATTTTTCTATACCATTTCTAGAAGTTATGGTATTTCTCAAGTTGAAGTGAGAATTTTTTGTTTAGGTTCATTTTGCACAAATCCAACAAACAACAACCTTAATACTATTTTTTTCTTAGATCCATATGATAAATTTATCATGTCCTTAGTGTTTTCACATTTTTAATATGTCCTTAATATGTCCAAAATCAAGAGGGATATCACATTAAATTAGGTGGTTGACCACTAATATTGGTAATTGCACCCTAGTCTAAATGTGCATCCAAAACTAAAGATACAAAATTTTTATTTAGATCTATGAATATGATGATAGACTACTAACTAACAACACGTGCACAAGCAACTGAAGGTACAGCCAACCATGCACCTGTCAGATATTTCTTCATCAAGTGAGGAAAGCTTAGGAAAAATAGAGGCCGGAAATGCAACTGCATCTAGTAGATATGTTAAGCAAATAAGGACCAGAGGTGAAAAAGTCAGAATAAAATTTTGTAGACGCATGAAATTTTTTCTTGCCGAAGGAGGATCATACTCTTATGATGATGAGAGAATAGGAGACATAGACGTTCCACTCATGTATAAACATCTAGTGAAGCAATGGGTACCTAAGGAACTACCTCCTATAGATGTTGACTTCATTGTCAACAATAGGACATATCACATTGCACCACCCCCCTTGCATGGCTTGGGGTTATTTTCCATTGATGCAATAATTGTAAAATACAATATAGTAACTGAATTGATGGACTATGTCAGATCGTGTTAAAATTATAGTGATTGGATGCGGCTGATCCAGTACATACGAAGTATGTGGAGATATGCACTCGTCGCAAATTATATACAACTAATAAACAAGGATAAAAATAAGGGAGTGACTATCTATATTGATGGAAGGCCTAAAGCTTCCGACAATATCGCAGGGTTTATAAATAGGACACGACCCATGACAACAAACAAACAATCGAATTTCATAATTGAGGGACGTGAAGAGAATCGGGTAGTCCCGTGCACAATAAAAAAGATAGCTCCCGGGGAAGAGTTATTGGTGGATTACCATTTGAATCGAATAGAAACATTGACAAATATTGTGCAGGTTCTTATGCAACACCTCTTTAAGAAACCTCTACTTATTGCATTATATGTTTTTATTATCTTTAATATTGTTGTAAATATGATCTTTAACATTGTTTTTTTCTTATCATTAACAATTTTTTAAATATTCGGGGGTTCTAATTATATTTTAATGTGGCAAGATGATAGTGGAAAAGGGCCAGCTGCAGAACATGTAAATGATTATCAATTTCCACTTTCATTTTACGTTGTTTTTATTATTTTCTTATATAATTTTATTGAAATAACATTATTGTTGCTGAAATTATATGTAGTCAGCAGGCCATGTGGATCATGATTCCGCCGATGAGGAGGGTTTTTATTCTTGCATTGATCCGATGCTCTTATTAAAAAAAAAGATCATTAAAGCTAACAAGGAACTTGTTAGCTTGTTAGATCATCTAGAACAAACCCCAAACGTCAAAGAAAGGATCAAGCTCCTTATGTCACAACTTAACACATATAAGGTAATAACCATAATTAATTTTTTTTTTTAATGCAATCATATGTTCAATTATGATATTTTGTTCTTTAACTTTTACATTATCTCACGAAAAAACATTTTCTTTTTTATAAAGGAATATTTGGAGCCTGTTCAACCCTTGGTTGGTAGTAGTGGCTCTACAAAGACGCTACAGAGTCCTGATGTGGATGGTCATATAGTTGCTAGAGCACTATTTAATTCTCCATCTTCCACACCTCATTTAGATAGGAGCCATGACATGCACCGACATGCATCCACACCTCGATCAGAGTCTAGAGATTGTTGCATAGATGAGGATTATAGTGATGTGGTTGAGATGGTTGCTTTTCCTAGAGCTAGACGTGTGACAAGCACGAGGACCCTTCCATGCACATTTTTGGTCGATGATAATGGACTTCCATTAAAACAATCAAGACTCCCAGGTAGTTTTAATTCATATTTTAATTATTTTTTGTTGTCTTCATACATAAATCATCTAGATTATTAATTTTAAATTAATGATCATATCTTTTTGTGTGTAGGAAACAACCTTTTTCATAGGCACGTAGAGAGCAAGGACTTGTCTATTTTTTGGTCAACCTTATGCATGAGGTGGAATTGCCAGAATTCCAACCTCAAAAAGGAACTTATGGATTATCTTGAAGGCCTCTTTGGTGTAGACACATTCAATACAAAAGCGGTCACATCTGTAGCAGGTGAATATTTAAAATATACCCGAGATGTTTATAGACGAAGCTTGGCAAGAAATCCTAGGTATGAGTGTCCTCCCTCAATTCCAGAGAGGGAGTGGAAGGTGATCATTGATGATGCAAAAGAGAATATTTTGAAAAAATCAGGAGAACAAATAACCAGTACACCAAGGTAAATTACAAATTTTTGATTTCAATACTAGATTTATTTTTCTTTAGATCTAAATAAAAGTGTGGTTATATATAACATACTTGAATATTTTGATGATAGGTTTCCTGACACTTCGAAGGAAACCAAAGCAAGGATTGCTAAACATGGCCAACACAAGCTAGGCCAGGGTGGCTACTCAAGGTTACAGTCACGAATCGTAAGTACTCAAACATATTAAGAATATTATTTGTATCACCTTACAACTTTAAGGTAATTGCAATGAAAAACATTAAAAAACCATACCCTTATGCAATGCAGGGTGACGACTTCAGAACATAAACCATGGAGGAAGACCTCCAACTTGGTTACAAGTATTGTTATAAAGTCGTGGTTGATCGTAGGAAAATCATGGGGCAGACCCCAAGATCCAATTTGCGAGATAAGGTAAATAAAAATCAGTCCACATTAACCTTTCGTTACTTATAAAATACGTAAATGTTTGATATCGTCCATAATTTAATGTCTTACTTTGTTTTAATCAGGGGAGCAGCACTATCAACGAAACCATTAGTACTGAAAAACATAGAGTTGATAGTGAAACGCTACCAGAATATCATGGTGCTCCCCAACAACCCCATCCCAATGAGGTGCATCCCCAAGATGTTCCTGTGACTGAGGCCCACGACGGTAAAATGTTTATATATTAATCATATACTTAATAATTTTGTACTTATAAATTTTGGCATTTCAATCGAAGATAATGTCATATATGATCATCCTTGACCTGAAGATCAATTGAATAGGCCGGAAGCCATTCAAACGTTGTTGACTAGAGGACTAGGTAAATAATTACATTGCAGATTTTTTTTTTAATATTAATGAACTACTTCAATGATATTTAAAAATTGGCCATCTAAACTTAATATTTTTTATTTTTTTAGGTGATGGCCCCTCACAGCAGCACCCACACCGTGGGTACGAGACCAGACATACTCGACATGAAAGGATTGAAACAACATCATCTACTGATGAACACCTAGTAAATGAAGACATGGACGTGGATGATTTTCTTAAGAACTGGAAAGAAAAAAAGAAGACTAAAAGAAATTCATGATGTCGTGTAATAATTTTATGAGACATTTAGATGTACATTATATAGTTGATAATATACACAAGGCTATTTCTATGTCGTGTATATATCTGTGAATGTAATTTTGTTATGCACTTAATGACAAAGAGCATTACAATTCTTTTCATTGTGTCATGGACATGGTGTTGCTACTCAACATTGCCTCAAAGCCTACTTATTCATTCCTCTATGATATTTACAATGATGTTGAACCTCCCACAAATCATTGCAAGTAGAAAAATAAGCCAAGGACAGGAACCGAAGGATTTCAATGTTAAGGTCCTGTCATTCCATAAGGTGGGATACAAAGAGGAATTGTTTCCATGCAAAAACATGCTAAATACCTTGATTGAGAATGTGGATGTAAAAAGTTGAACATTGAAATCATAGAGCAATGACATAATCAAGAAATATGGGTGGTCATGTATGTTTATCTATTATTCAATCATTTAACCTTTTAATGTCTTTGAAAAATGCACGTTTGAAGGGTGGTCACCTCCACAACAAAGTTAATTTCTAAAAGTTTTTTTTTAGTTGTTTGAAGAATATTACATGTCCCATAAGACTATTTACACTCATTTATGGATTAAGGACCTTATTTTCATCCCCTAATCATGGTCATGGCCCAAAGACCCATCTTGACTACACAAAAAATCCTAATGGAAACCCTTTCTCATTCATATGAAAAATATCCCCTTTAAAGGGATGATGTTGTAGTTAAAGGCCTTGATCATACTTTATGGATTAATGACCCTATTTTCATCATCTAATCATGGTAAAGGCCTGAACATAAATCCCTACCACAAAAAAAATCCTAATAGAAACTTCATCCAACCCGTATGCAAAAGATCCCCTTTAAATGTCTCATGTTGTAGTTCATGGCTTTAATCATGGCCTATTAACCCAATAATATTTTTTCAAGGCCTAATTCCTTGGATTTATCCCCCAACCATGGTTAAATCCTTCATAGCCATCTTTGATACACAAAATATTATAATAATACCCATATCTCACTGAAAGGTTCATGATTCCCTATAGACAACATGTTATGTGGTTTAGGGCATTGATTATGTCCCTTAATCCCTAAAGGATTCATAAATGACCCAAGGGACTTATTTTACTCGCTTGACCATGGCTAATTACTTAATGCACATGTCCCTAGTGAAAATTATTTCATAATGGTACACATATTCAACTTGGAGGCCAAATATTTCTTCTAAAGGGATCATGTTGAAGGTGATGTTCATGGATATTGAGCCTTACAAATCCATTTATGGAATAAGGCCCTTATTGTCCTCCCTTTTTTATGGTAAAGTCCTTGAGACCCATTCCTATTATTAAAAAACTCATTATTATACCCATATCCTACTTATATGACAAAGATTCACTTTAAAGGAACTATGTTGTAGTTTGAGGCCTTGATCATGGCCTATTAGATCAAGAATATTAACTTAGGTCCTAATTCCCTCTACTCATGACCCAACCATGGTCAAGGCTCTAGTACCCATCCCTAATGCATAAAACCTTCTAATGGCATCCACATACCACTCTAATGATAATGATATCTTATATAGGGCATGTTTTATATAAATTAATAAAAAATCCCATCCTTCGTCAAGCATTTCTCCTAATTGCATATGTATCCCAATTGGTGGCTACATATCCCCTTTGAAGGATGAATGTAATGGTTTAAGACCCCATTTTATCCCATGAGCCCTCAAATATTCATTTAGTTGATATGTATCTTCTTTTCGCTACTTTACCATGGTCAAGACACCAAGATCCATCCTTGGTATGAAAAAACTACTATAGGCACCCATATCCCATTTTGAGATCAAAGATCCTTTTTAGAGGTCCTATGTGGTTATTTGAGTCCATGTTCATGGACAATATCCTTAAAATATTTATATATGACTTGAGTTCCTTTATTTTCTCTCCTTGTCATGGTTATGACCCCTAGACCTATCCTTGGTGCATGAAACCACCTAACATCACACATATCCCAATTGGAGGCCAAATATCCCCTTGAAAGAAACTTTGTAGTGGTTCAAAGACATGTGCATGGTTCATGAGCATTAAAAGTTTCATTTAGATCTTAAGACCCTTTATTTTCTCGTATGACCATGGTCACAGTCTCCAAATCCATCCAATGCATCTAAAGTTTTCTAATATTTCCCAAATCTCATTCATATATTAAATATTATAATCCCTGAAATACTAATTTAGATCATACAATCCTTTTTTTCCTTCATTGACCATAGTCAAAGCCTTGAGACCCATGCCTGGTATGAAAATTCTCTTAATGATGCCTATATCCCACCAAGAGGCCAATGATTTGAGTTTGTATGGTGGGTTGAGATCTTTTTCATGGACTAGGGCCCTAGAAGCTTCATTTACATCCAAATCTATGAGATGCATATCTTTTATGTAAAGCCTCCTAAAAGTACCAATATCGCACTCAAGGACAAAGTTAATTTCTAAAACTTTTTTTTTAGTTGTTTGAAGAGTATTCCATGTCCCATAAGACTATTTACACTCATTTATGGATTAAGGACCTTATTTTCATCCCCTAATCATGGTCAGGGCCCGAAGACCCATCCCGACTACACAAAAAATCCTAATGGAAACCCTTTTTCATTCATATGAAAAATATCCCCTTTAAAGGGATTATGTTGTAGTTAAAGGCCTTGATCATACTTTATGGATTAAGGACCTTATTTTCATCACCTAATCATGGTCAAGGCCCCAACATAAATCCCTACTACACAAAAAATCCTAATGGAAACTTCATCCAACCCGTATGCAAAATATCCCCTTTAAATGTCTCATGTTGTAGTTCATGGCTTTAATCATGGCCTATTAACTCAATAATATTTTTTCAAGGCTTAATTCCTTGGATTTATCGCCCAACCATGGTTAAATCCTTCATAGTCATCTTTGATACACAAAATATTATAACAATACCCATATCTTACTCAAAGGTTCATGATTCCCTATAGACAACATGTTATGTTGCATATCTTCATGATTCATAATATTATTTGGATTATGTTGCATATCTTCATTTACTTTCTTCCCATCCCTTCTTCTAGGCAAAACCCCTTTGCAATGCACTGCAAATCAAGTGCCAACTCTCTTGTCTACTGAACCTCAGAGCACCAGTTCTGATACCATGTAGAAATTTTAGCTCAGATATATACTAAGTCATAAACATATTTCAACCTCCTATAAAGATTCAACAATAAATAAAAAACACTATATGATAGAGATATGAAACTAAAATAGCAGCGGAAATAATAATGAACAACAAAGAAATCACTCCATATAACACTAGTAATTTCTGGGCAATGCCCTTGGAAAAAACCCAACTTGGGAAAACCTGTTCAAGGAGAGTTTTCTTATTGAGCTTAGAGAAATATCATATTAGAGTTTACAACAAGAATTAATCAACAACAAAAATTCTTGAAAAATGTGCCAACAAACCTCCTCGATTTCTGTGCTAAAAACCACACAAAACAATCGCCATTTTCTACAATGTACAGTCCTTTTAACAACAAATAAAATCTTGATATTTGTGCAAATTAGCAATATTGTTCTGCACTAATTTCGTACATCCAAACACTTAGAAAATTTTTCCATCCTCTTTCCTCGATTTTTGTGCCTCTATGTTGTTGTATGGCCTCTAAACAATGATGTACGAACTCCCGTTTCACTACTGTCAACTCAACATTTAATGCTGTAATTTTTGGAAAAACGTGCCCTCTTCTATTCTTCAAAATCATGCCCTCCTTCAGTTGTACGAACCCTCTCCTTCCTTGGAAATCATGCCCCTCCTCTAGCTGTACGAACCTCCCTCTTTCCCTTGGAGAATGTGCCCTCCTCTTGCTGTTACTCTCACTTCTCCATGAGCCCAATCTCTTTCTTGAGAAAATTGACTCTTCACCTTTTTTTTCAATCTCTCCTCAAAGTGTGTGCCCTCTCTCACTCAAGTGCTGCCTTTATGCAATTTCCAATGTGTAACTCCTTTAACACTTGATGTCCCAATGAGATTGATGGTCAAGATCTAATAATTCCCTCATGATATCAACGATCATGACTTAATCATTTGTTGAGGTCACTTAAGTCACTAAAGTGATCGACAACCTCATAAATTCACCTTTACACATTAAAAAATAAAATCTCAATTTAACTTTATAAAATCGCTTTATAAAGTCACTAGGGAGAAACGTGCTTGGTCACTTCCGCATGTTGGGCGCCGCCTATGCGAAAGTACCTCAGAGCCACCAAATCTAACATAAAGTGCATATAACGAAGCATTGTATGTTTTATTACCTAAATTGTTGTCAAGTGACTATATAATAGAAGTGAATATGTGGAGGGCTATTTCATGGCACTTGTTTGTTTATGTGTTCATACCTGTGTATACATATATACTTACCTATATGCATAAACATTGCACAACCTTTAAGAAGACTAATACTTATTTATTGGGCATAAACTTAGTCTTGGCCTTGAAAGATTTTGAAGGAAAAAGTGAAATGTTAGTTCAGTAGTGCTTCATTAGCGGTGTTGAAAATCATGACATGGTCTTACCAAGGTTGAACTCAAATTGCCTAGCCTTGCCCAAAAATGTAATAACAATCATATTTCATTGTTCTTGTAAGGAGACTAGGAGGATGTCATCATCTATGAGCAATGGTGTAGATATCATGTCTCCATAAAAACCTCTGCAAAATAAATTCATGGATATCATGTGAGAACCATATTTAGGTATGATAACTATGCCATATAGTATCATACTCTTGATAAACAAATCCTAATTATTGAAGTTGTTCTAGTAAATTCAAGAAACATTGTGAGGATCTTTTGAAAGTTCACAAAACTAAATGGGGTTGGTGTGTGTTATTGGATAAATCGGTAGGTGCAGACACTAACTGATCTCCCTAGATCCACCTAGATCTAGAACAAAACACACCAGAACATGATGCTTTCCTTAAGTTTTAAATATTGAATTTACTAACTAAAGAGGGATAGGTGACATATCGTTTAAACGTTGCTTCCTCTCGCTATTGCCATCCTAGCTCTGTTCCAACACTCATACAATGATGATCCTGCAAAAGAACACAACCAACCAAAGTGATAGCAATATCATAAAATCAATATAAACCTATGTATGTGATCAAGGAATCATACAATAAAACACAACAATCTTTATAAGAAAGAATCATATTACTGTATCATATTAAATGTGAAAGAGAGATTACAACCATGGCCTTGATGTTGTAAGGTCCCTTCCAACTATCCTTCGTTCCCCACACACTTCCACTCCAATAATTTTGAGAGCAGAGATCTGATAATACTCACAATCTATATTGGCAAAAGAAAAACTCAAAGACACTCCAACCAAGCTAATAATTCCAAGCCAAATCCAACTTAGCCCTTCTCCATAAGAGATCCTCTCCTTTTATAAGCTGAAGAGGATAAGGTGAGGAGGTTAGGATGATCCCACTAAATCATGAAAGCGAGTAAGATCCAAACCATTCGGATGCCACCTCACCATGGAAGTTTATCCTTCTAGAAGATTCGAGAAAACGCTCGTTTTCCCACGTGTAAGCATTCTCGCACCCTGCCTATAGAGAAAACTGCGAACTCCTCATGACCTAGCTATGATGCAGCCTGCGAGAATCAGACATTCTTGCACCCTAGCTATAATGCAGCCTGCAAACTTTCTTTTTTTATAGGTTTTTTACAAAGGAAAATGCAACTTCTTTTCTCAGGAAAAGTTCTTCTCTCTTCTCTCTTCAGGAACTCAGGCCACTGACCCCTCTGAAGGCAACAGATAGGTTTACATCATTAACAGTCATAAGGATGATGAAAATAATTTGTAACAATGTGCTATTCTTTGCATGCCACAATTGTATGGCCAATGTGAGGATGTGTTTAAGAGAAAGGTAATCTAGATTCTTTCTCGTCCCTTGGATTTGAAGCTACTCACTGTAGGTTAGTGGAAAAAACTTGTAGAGACTATAAAATTGCATGAAACTTGTTGGAACCCATGAAAACTTGCTAGAACTTGCATAGAGCTCGTGATTTTAACCCCTATTAGGTAAACACACACCCCACATGAAAAGCACTTGGAGAAAGGGCTTAGACGGGGTTTTGGAGGGAAAAAAAGACCTTGAACTCCTCTAATGAAACCCTAAAGGCATATAACTCATTTTCTCATTTATTCTTGAGTGATTGTGTTTCAATCTATAGTGTGACTGTGAACAAGGAAACTTGTTATAGTGGGGTTTGCTATAATACCTTCAATCTCATGCTTTGATATCTCCTAAAATACATTCACACTCTCATGCTTCAATATCAAATGAAGGAAACAAAATAAATGATACTCGACATTGGATACATTGTCTATTTTGAGTTTATGATTATTTCATGATTTATGCAGTACAATAGTTGAATTGTTGAACTTGTTATTATTTGATGGATTCCAAGCTATTTGAAATTTTGATTTATGGTTCAGTTTTTGAACACATTTCAAGTACCAAATTTTATATTATCATATTTGATGAGATGAATTGATGGATAAACTGTTGTTTTATATATTTATGGACGAAAATGTCATATTTTTTTTTTGCATAAAATTTCTTGTATTTTGAGAGTTTTTTTTAATTAAATTTGATTTTAATTTTCAATTTAGAGTTTTGTCAAGTCTTGTTGAGCCATCAAGTTTTACCCAGTCCCAAGTTGGCCGAGTTTTTGTTGAGTCTGAGTCTCACAACCTTGGTTTGAAGCAATGTTGTGAGACATGCCGAAGGTCTGTGCGTTTGTTGGGTCAACGCTGAAATGAATAACCAGTGAAAACTTGTTGTGAAACTTTCCTATAAATGAAACTTTCCAAAACCTGTTGAACCCGACTCGAACTTGTTAGGCTTGTTGAAACATGACAAAACTCACCCATTAAGAAAAGGTGGATCCCACATGGAATTGACTTGGAGAAAAGGGCAAAATGTGTTTTTTGGAGGGAGAAATATGAGCAGGAACACATCAAAGGAAACCCTAAAGGCATATAACCCAAAAATAAGATGCATTTCACTCATTTGGTCATTTTATCTTCATTGATTTGAGTTATTAGTTGGACTGTGAACAATGAAATTTTTTTCAGCAGGTTGTGTTATTCTTGTTTGGGGTTTAGTTGGAGTCTTGAGAACACTTTAATTTGTGGGTTGGAGACCGAATAGGAGGTGGAGGGCCAAGATATATACATGTTAGATCTTCAGTTTCAATTGCATTATGATTTTGAAGAAAGTATTTTGATTTTCAGCAAAATTGATTTTGGAGATTTCATCTTCATTTTTAATTCAAGGATCAACCTACAGTGATATACTCTTCTCTTCTTTATATTGAATATTGACTAACCATGGATCCTAAGTCCAAAAGGTGGTTTGATAAAGCATGAGGACATGCCTTCAAACTTGAATTAGATGATGACAAGAAGCTCAAGTGCAAACACTATAACCACAGTATGAAAGGGGGGGGCACAAACAACCTGAAACACCACCTAGAATGAATTTGTTGCAAATATGTCATAGTCCCATGCAAGATATTTGATTTATGTTTAAGTTTTTGAGGCTAATTTTAAGTGCCATATTTTTTGTTATCATATTTGATGAGAAGAATTGATGGAAAACCTATTGTTTTATAGATTTTAAGGATGGAAATGTCATTAATATTTTTTCTACACAAAATTTTCTGTATTCTGAATGTTGTTTCTATTTGAAGAGTTTTGAACTGATTTTTGCTGAGTTGCCAAGTTTTTCCATATCCCAAACTCCCTGACTTTTCGTCAATCCCAAGTCTCACAAACTTGGTTTGATGTGAGTTTAAGTTGGGTGGTTGGTGTGCATTGTAGTCAAAGCATGGAAACAATATAATGGGCATGCGATATATTGGTCTTAGGGATAAAGAAATATTAGGAACATAAACTACCACTCTCCAAAATGAATGAAATCATCTCCATACAAGATTGGCTATTAAGCAAAGTTTATTCATATTATAATCAGAATAAGATCTATTAAGAATGAAACCTTCTTTTAGAGAAAAATGCACAATGACTTCAAGATGACCAAATAAAGAGGATGGCAACACTTTAACAAGATAATGCTTGTCAAGAAAAATGTTGTTTGAACTAACAAGAAACTTGAAAATTATAGAATTGATTTCAGTTTTTTTTATTACACCATGTAAACCAATTGCCCTTAGTATATATCTAGAAGGAAAATCCATGGGGTAAGTAAGAGTTATTGTCCAAATACTCAAAATAACACACTCAATCAATATACACAGTGTACGCCAAATGTGAGTGTGGAGAACAACTTCCTTATAGTTAGGAACAAATTCCTCCAAATAACCCAAGTACATTCATATATCCAAATCATATGTTTAAATGTTTCACATATGCATTCAATCCAATTACATATACATTCAACCCCATATATTCAACCCCATTCGAAAAACTATCCTAAAAGCTTTGTGGCTAAATCTTTTGCATGTGATGAAACCAAGTAATCGAGTTATTTATATTTATGCTGTCATACAATATGATTATTCATCCATCCATATTTAGTTCTTTTCAGTGTCATTCTTTGATAGCTTCCTTTCCTTTGATTCCTTAAATATTTGATAATATCTTGTCGCATAATTGTTCCTTGATGCCCTATTCCATTAATATCCTTGACTTTACCATCTTCTTCCTTGGTAACATTGATGTGGCACCAAATNTCATGGAGTAAAAGAGTAAAATCTCTCTTTAACTCTTCTATCAAAAATAATTTTCATCTTATTTTGATATTCTTGGAATCTCTCATTCACTTGTTCTTTGGTCTGTTGCACCTTAATTATCTGATAAACTCTTCTAATAAGATCATTAAGCTCTTCATTTGCATCATGTATTAATATTAATATTAAAATGGTAATATTAAATCAAATAATTTTTAAATTTTTAATTTTTAATTTTTTTTTTGAATAAATATTGTTCGTCGCACTTGCGACGACAACTTAAATAGTTGACATTTTTGCAATATAAACAACAAAATTTGTCATTGCAAGTGAGACAACACATTAAATAGCTACGACAGTTTTTCCATGTAAACAACGAAAATTTGTTGTCGCACTTGCGATGACAACTTAAATAGCTGCGACAATTTGCTATGTAAACAATGAAAAGTTGTTGTCGCACTTGCGACGAAAACTTAAATAGCTGCGAAAGTTTTGCTATGTAAACAACGAAAAGTTGTGGTCACAATTGCGACGACAACTTAAATAGTTGTGACCATTTTGCTATGTAAACAATGAAATTTGTCGTCGCAATTGAGATGAAATGTTGGTTTCACGTTTTTGCCTAAATTGTCGTATTGGCGATGATATTTCTTTTTTGTTGCAATTGTGATAAGTTTCCTAGGGGTGTTGCTCTTGCGACATTTATTCAATTTCATCGCAATTTCAACGTGATACAAAATGACATTTCAGAGAGTCCAAATTCATCACAAATTCCATGACATAACATCGCCAGAGCGTCGAAATAACCGTCACAAAATGACCCAAATTTTCTAGTGTTGCATTCATAGTAACTATGTTTCTACAATCATGTGTATTATGTATTGTCTTTTGGTAGTACCCACATCAAGGATGGTGAGGATATAAGTAATTCCTTTCAATATACCCGATTTCATAATAATTATAAAATCATGGTGGGAGATGATCCACTTAATTCCATAGAGCCCTATTACCCTAATTCTAATTATGTCCCCCATCCACTCCCATGGTTGAATCCATTGTTTGGAAATTTATATGCTAGATTATGTCTCTTCTAGTTCCCCTTGGAGACTCTTTTAATGCCAAATCATTTGGCCTTCTACATTCTAAAAATTTAATCTACCTAGACTATTATTGGAGAAATATCACCAATATGATAACTTAGATCTCCCTAGGACCTGCCTATTGATCCTAGACATACAATCGGGATAGATTTTTAATGGTTTCCCTAGATGCCAATAAATTATTTTTCTTTTAACCAAGAGGAATAGTAAGCATACCTTATGACCAAGGATTTCCTCACATATTTGGCTAATGCACCTCCTGAGATCTAGCTCCAGCTCCTATAATCTACTTCGTACACATGAGAAGACAAACAACTATTGATCTACTTTCTCTCCTAATGGTACGAAAATCCAATTCACTAGATCTATCCTAATCTATTTAACACGAGACCAGATCTAAGCATTTACAAATCAAATACAAACACATTTAGGGGAAACCAATGATCTATTCATTAACATGTAGGAAACACATCAAACATAATACCTTGGATGTGAAATAATTTCTCTTTTCTCGTTGCTCCTAATTCCTCCTTAGCTTCTCAATATGACTAGGAAATTTGATTGTGGCCATTGTGACTGGAGAAGCAATTCTATAATTGGACATCATAACTCTGCAAAATATTTTTCCCCCTCTTTCTCCAGACTTTCCTTCTTTATATATATCCTTGGAAGAGGCTTGGGAGAGCTTCTAGATATTTTGGAACCCACTGGAAACTCGAATGTTGTGATTTTCTAGCACCATGCCACAAATATAGAACTGATCCCTTGCTTACCTCTTCATAACTTTGCAAATCTAGAAGGTTGCAGGGATCATCGCTTATTGCATTATAAACGACTATCATCGCATGTTTTCTCCTATATTCCACGTGAAGACCCTAAAAAAAATTCCTAAATCCCAAGTAAGAAATGTATTTTGACTTTCATCTTCTGTTGGATTCCCTTCTAGCATGTAGGGTGGAAATTAAGACTATAACATATACTACTAGCTATTCTACTTCCCACCAAATTGCATTACTCCAAGTGAAATATTTGTTATCTCCCCTTCAACATGTGTGATTCCTACTCATTTATAGTGGTATGTGTTACCATGTGTTGGCATTAATGTGAGTACCCCGACATTAACCAGTGAAGACATCCTTCATTTAGGGTGGTGTGAGAAACTATCACCTAGAGTAGTGTGATCACCCTTCGTTTCAAAACATTGTGATCACACTAACTTGATTTGGTGTGAACTACCATTCAATTTAAACATTTCCATTTCTCTTCATTTATATGGTATCATGTACCTTCATTTGAATAGGGTGAGTTACCTTTACTTGAATAGGTGTAAGTGTTTTTGTTTAAACAAGTTCGCCATTGTTGCGATCTACCATTCTTTCAAAGCGTTACAACTTTTTTCATGGGAACAAATTTGATTTCTTTCATTCATATGAGTGTGAGTAACCTTGATTTTTTTGGTAAGGGAATTACTCAACCACAAGGCTACAAGTTCCTCATCCAAAAAACTACAAACATAGTTTTTGAAAGGGTGTGAATGCCTTTAACCTCATGTTGTGATTATCCCTTCACATTAATAGGTTAAATTTGATATTCAAGGTAATTATTGATATTCAAGGTAATTATTGTGACCAGTCTATATTAATATTGATTAATGGTTGTGAGTGCATTTAAGTGGATAAGTAAAGGGTTGGTCCACTCTCACAAGGATAGTGATAGATTTAAAAAAAAAAAAATCTCCCATATTGTCCCCCTGGGATACCCCTACCAAATTGTTTTTGACCTCTAGTTCAGAGCCCCAATATCTCAATTAAAACCATTCATTCAAGGGAATGTAGTTTATCTTCCCCTTCATCCCAAGGTGCCTTGGGTTTCCCTTTTGGTCCACTAATAAAGACCCCTAATAAGTCCCAAAACCCCCTCTCATAATCCCTTCTCACATAAGAAACCCTTTGAAGGGTCAATCACAGATGAAAATATTGAGTATGGGTTAATCATGAATCCCAACATCCAACTTTTCATGTAGATTTAAAAAAAAAAACACCTACAGGAAGAGTGGCAATATCGATGATAGTTTGTTGCAAGGTAATGAATGTGTTTTATTAAGCATGCAATATCGACGAACGTTTGTCGCAAGGAAATGAATAGGTTTTATTAAGCATGACAATATTGACGGAAGTTCGTCGCACTTTTCCACGGTTTTGCGTTGCACATATAGCATCTGCGTTGTAAATTTTTTCTCTACCAAATGTTTTCGTTGCTATTTCCATGCTTTTTCGTCGCAACTTTCCACAATTTTGTGTCGCAAGTATGGCATTTATATCGTAATTTCTTGGTAAGTTTTTTACTTTAGCACGATTTTTCGTTGCTATTGCCACACTTTATAAGGTAAGCCTATATTGAGGATGATGACATGTGGAGAGATTATTTCATCGATGTTGCCATGAATAACTGGTTTTTTGATATAGCGACGAAAAAAGTTCCACGAAAAATAGTCTTCGCTTTCGTGGAAAGTGCGACGGACATGTGTGGCAATAACAACAAAAAAACATGGCAAATTTGGCCATATGTAGTAGTGTGGCATAAAAAATAGGGCCAGATGAACAAGAAAGGGTTGGGGATGTAAGTGTTAGTATGATTCAGGTGGATATCGGTGGCCACCCACCTTTTCCAACTGGCTCAAAACAATTTTCTGGCAATTTTGGCAATTTACTATTTTTAGCAGGTTTTAACTTCCGAGACCATTTTGAGGGCCTAAATGAAGGTTTTTCAAGATCGAGGTTCTCAAAGATATAAAAATTCATAATTGAGCCCCCAAAATGAATATCCTCGATGATACCTTTCCAACGAGCTATCATACGCCTAAAACAGAGATTGTATGTAAAACTTACGACCCCGGGAAGTTGATGTACTAACTTACCCAAACGGGTTCCACATGACTTTTGGCGCTTCATCTCCTAGGGTTAGGTTTTTGGATGTCTAGGGGTTTTGGCATTCCTATTTATTGTAAAAAGGCCTTCAGAGCCTCATTGTAAGCATCTTCTTGCGAATGCGAGTAGCCGTCACATCTCTTCTCAGAGATCAGCTGCCACCATTCTAGCGAGTCTTTCACTATGTATTTTTACAGTCTCTATACATTTCTTTCATTAATAGAAATCATGTATTACTGTATATCTATGTTTATGGTTTAATCTTTGATACATTTCTGTTATATTATTGAATATCTATGATATCTCTGTGCATTTATTTATTATATCTCCGATCTCATTTCGTGCCGAAAATAATCTGGATCAGTGGTATCAGAGTAGGCTGATCTTGATCATTTTTTCAGTGCATGTCCTTGACGAGGTCCGAGTATAGAAAGTTGGGTCTCGAGCTTGTCTCTCTTGAAGACAATCTCTCTCGCACACCCAAGAAACCCTCAATGGCGGAAGAAAAGAAAAACGACGGAGAAAACGATCCTATCAATCTGTTGCTTGAGCAAGATTTCACGCGACAGAGGGACAAAATGATGGAGAATTTTTCCCACATCCTTCAATGCTTGTCGATAACAGCATGCACATCTTCATCAAGTGACCACTTTGGAGGCACCTCACCTTTCAAGGTACAAGTTAATTTTGATATTCATGTATCTGAAGGATAGATAGATGCATAAGCCCTAAAAAAATGGTTAACTCTGCTAGAAGGTTATTTCTCTGTTCACAATTTTTTCGACAAAGAAAAGATCACCTTTGCACTCCTTAAAGCTCTCCCTCATGTCAAACATTGGTGGGAAACTTACCGGGAGAAAAGTTCCACATAGGAGTCTGGAATATATGGGGCCGATCCCACTTGGGATTTTTTGTGTGGATGCGGTAAAGGAACAGTATTACCCTGTTGGCAACTATGAGGACCAGTACATGAGATGGACCACACTACGACAAGAGAGGGGCCAAGTAGTTCTGGAGTTCACCAATACCTTCCATAACTTGCGCACCAAGCTGGGTATCAAAGACTCTGAGCGACATTTGGTTCTGAAATACCATGGGGCTCTACACAGATACATCTAGACTGAAATGGATTTTTTGGACATCTCATCACTCGGTGTTGCTTATCGATATGCTGTTAAAATTGAGAAGAAATTTAAGCACCAGAAAAAATGGGAATTCGGGTCTGCAAATCTACAACAACTAAATTATGAAAAAGATGACCCTAACAAATAGTCTCCCGAAAACCAGTCCAAAACACAGGAAAAGAAGGGTCACGTGAAGACAAAGAAGGACCCTGGAAAATGGTGTGATTTCCACAAAATCCCCTGGCACAACATCAATGAATGTCACTCAAAACAATCATTGGTGGATGAGATCAAAGACAAGGAGCCAAACCTTGATTCGGAATCTGATTCTAAAAATACTGGTAAATGACAGATCATTGATGCAGACCCCACTTCTATTGTCGTGACCGCAGCAATTCAACCAGAAGAACCAACCAATCCTGAAGAGGGGAAGCGCCTTTTTCATTCACAGATGTGGGTGAAGGGGACCCCGCTGAATTTTATTGTTGATAGAGGAAGCCAGAAAAACCTCATCTCAGCAGAGGTCGTCAAACAGTTGGGATTGTCGACAACACCACACCCACAACCATACAACATTGGGTGGCTTCGGCAAGGCCGAGATCTTCGTGTTAGACAACAGTGTCGATTGTCATACGGCATCCAACCCTACAAGGATGAGGTATTATGTGATGTTTCCCCACTAGCTGTCTGTGATGTTCTCTTAGGCCAACCATATATGTGGAGACGCCATGCTGTTTATGAGTCTCGACCCCATAGTGTCATTGTTACTTTGGGGGGTCATCTCTATAGAATACTAGAGGTAGTTCCAACTATTGTTCCACCTAAAAAGTGTCACAAGGTAGTATCTCATACTACAAAATTCAGCTTCTTCACAATCTTTTCAGAAGGGGAACGAAAGGACAATGCAACCACTACAGCCTCGCCCCCTGCACCTTCTATCCAACAGAAGCAGGTCGACAAGGTTGCAGCAAAGCATACATATTCTTTCTACACACCTTACTCTCATGTAGATCGACTTGTTGAACAGCCTCAGCTTCAACAGGTTCATGACAGACTTCCACAAACTAAGCAGCGCGACGTCTCCATCACTACAAGCAACTCACCAAGATGCAGATCCAACAAATGCTTTTCCCTCTCCCCCGGGAACTCAACGCAATGGATACCATTACTTCCTAAGGATGGAGGATTGATCTAGGTGGATATCGGTGGCCACCCACCTTTTTTGACTGGCTCAAAACAGTTTTCTGGCAATTTTGGCAATTTACTATTTTTAGTAGGTTTTAACTTCCGGGGCCATTTTGAGAGCCTAAATGAAGGTTTTTCAAGATTTAGGTTCTCAATGATAGTTGAAGGCATAATTGAATCTCCTAGATGATACCTTTCCAACGATCTATCTTACGCCTAAAATAGAGATCGTATGCAAAAGTTACGACCCCAGGAAGTTGATGTACTAACTTACCCAAACGAGGCCCACATGACGTTTGGCGCTTCATCTCCTAGGGTTAGGTTTTTGGATGTCTAGGGTTTTTGGCATTCCTGTTTATTGTAAAAATGCCTTCAGAGCCTCATTGCAATCATCTTCTTGTGAATGCGAGTAGCCGTCACATCTCTTCTCAGAGATAAGCTGCCACCATTCTAGCGAGTCTTTCACTCTGTATTTTTACAGTCTCTGTACATTTCTTTCATTAATAGAAATTGTGTATTACTGTATATCTGTGTTTATGGTTGCATCTCTGATACATTTTTGTTATATTATTGAATATCTGTGATATCTCTGTGCATTTCTTTATTATATCTCCAATCTCATTTCATGCCGAAAATAATCCAGATCATGGTAAGTCGTAAGTTATTTTCATACTTTCAATCTTTGGATTTCTGCATGTTTTATATCTTTGTTGGTTACAGTGATGAGGTTAAGGGATGTATATTGTGGGATCCTACTACCCACAAAATCATCACTAGCATAGATATGTACATGGAACAATCAGTGGTTGTTAAGGATCAAAAGGGGAGATTTGTTGACAAACTCAAGGAATCATTGTATGGCCTAAAGGTACCCAGGCAATTGTACTAGAAGTTAGATCTTTTCATGGTGAGCCAAAATTTCTTAAGAAGTGAATATAGTCATTGTGTTTATTTTGAGAGTTTTGAAAATGGCACGTTCATGTTCTTAGTATTATATGTTAATGATATGCTAAGCATATTTAAGATTAGTAGGTTAGAGGCCTAATTGACCAAGATGTTTCAAATGAAGGATCTAGGAGAAAAAAAATATCTTGGGAATAAGAGTACATAGATACGGCAAAAATGGTAAGTTGTGGTTATTACAACATAAGTCTATGGAGAAGATACTGATGTGGTTCAATATGCACATTTTGAAACTGGTAAAAATCTCTTTAGTTTTCCATTGTAAGCTTTCTTCAAGTTTATATCATAGTTGTAAGGAAGAAAAAGTTATGTCTTGTGCACTGCATGGTAATATAGTAGGAAGATTGATGTTTGTGATGGAATGTTCAAATATTTCACAGTTGGCGTTGTCAGTGGACACATGGAAAAACCAGGTGAAGAGAATGGAAATGAGTTATTTGGTATCTTAGAAGCACAAAAGCACAAGTATCACCTACAATGGTTATATGATTTACTCTATGGTTATGTTGATTCAAGAGACTTGGACAATAAGAGACCTACCTCAAATTATGTCTTGCATGAATGCAAGGATCTATTGGGAAAGTTTGGATAAATATAGGATATGGTGTTCTGTGGTGGTCGAAGCATTGTGTATTTGGATAACCGTCCAGCGTATCAAAATGAGACAATGCATCATTTTGTAAGACATGTTACTGATGGAGGTGGAGTGGTGCATACTGAACCAAGTTGTGCAGATATGTTCATGAAACTAGTACCATTAGAGAAGTTCCGGTGGGGTGTGGATTCTCTTGGCTTGCAAAAGAGGTGATGAATGGGCTTGGGCAAGGTATCATGTAAATTGTTGTCAAGTTGGATATTGTTGGAATTATGACAACAATTAGTTATGGTAATAATATAAATTTATTGATAATAAATATGTGGTAGTTCGTATAATGGAGGCAATGCTTGAACCGATGTAACCAAAGAAATTTATTGAACTGATGTAATGATCTAACCCATGACGTATATGTCTATGAATCCTTGAGAGGCATTTTGTAATGTTGTAATCCTGATTGTAAGACCATCTTGAATAATAAAATATACTAATACCTTGCCACATGGATGTTTCCTTGACACATCGTCAGGGTTTTGCCACATAAATATTGTGTGTTAAAGGTATGTCTTTTATCTCATTTTCACATTTCTTGCATTTAATATTTTTTTCAGGCTCTTGAATACCATCAGTAACCAATGAGATATGGTGATTTCCACATCGCAACTTATACGTTCAGGTTGTAATATAAAATAAACATGTTATGAAATAAATAATTTTTGTAGGAGACTACAACATTTAAGCCGTTGAGTTCACAGGTGTGAAGTATGACCAAGGTGTATCAATGTAGTAACAATTTTCAGCGTTCAATCCCAAGGCAATGATGCAACGTAGAGTATCATGCATGCAAAATATTCATGTCAGTTGGAAACGAAATGGATCAATGTTGTTATAACAATGTTCATATGCTCATATTTGCAGTGCATGAAAGTTATTCTATGAGTGAAAATTGTTGTTTCAAATATAACCAAAGAACGATATAAACTTTGTTTTTATTTTCCACCTAAATGATCCAATATTAAATAAAAACTCGCATGCAAAGGTGTGTAATATTGTTGTAACAACTTCCCATATGTAGTCTCAAGATGACAATGCAAAGTTTTACATATGTAGGGAATTCATATCAGATTTGACAACGAAATAGATCGTTTTCGTAATGACTCGATATAGATATCCAATTAGAATGAGAAAATGGTGCATAGCATGTTCATAAAATATTGTAGTGCAATAGGACAACAAACATTAGAATTAAATATGACAACGACAAATAGATTTAAACCATCACATATGTATCATGATAACTACGTATCACTAATGTAATAAGTTTACGTTGTGCACTTCAAACTCATATTTAAATGTTAGAATGAATATATACAAAGATGTATTGTTTTAAGCATGAATGCATACACTGAATTGGACTTAGCGCAAATATATAATTATTGTGGCAATTCTTCAATAGTTAGGAAGATCTAGAAAAAATATGTATGTTGTTGGATCCACACCAGATGTACTAATGTTGTAAAGCATGATATCTAACTTCATGTTTCAAACATGGAGCATCTTCATAACAAAAAAATACAATGTTTAATCATGCATACATAGGTTGCATCAGATTTAGAAAAAGTATGTGGGTGCTTAGGTTAAGGTGCATAAATAGATAATTTCCACAACAACTCTATGAGTAAGGAGACCTAGAAAATATTATATGTTCATATCGAAATGTGAAAGCAAGTATGTAACTGTTGCAGTAGGTATGACCACATAATTTAGGTTTATCACAATATCAAAGGTCTAATCACAATGTATCATAGAATTAAGGACTATTGTTGTGGAAAATTTATAGTATTCAATCCCAAACTCATATTCACAATTATATATGAAACCTGTGGATGTAATGAAGGGTTTTTGTCATCAAATCTATTTGCACTCAACTGATGTCACAAGAACCTTCCCTCATTTATACTAAAAAAATATAGAACAAGGACAATGAGCTCAATGCTTTGAGAAGATACTTGTTGGGACAATAATATGATAGATTGGACGTGTTAACACTAGAGAATATACCTAGGGTTTAATGGATAATAATTGTATTCAATGAAGACATGATCAAAATCTAACTAGTGGTTAAAGATACACAGGGAAAATCGACCAACTTGCAAAATGTGAAAGATATGTGATCTAGCTCAAAAAATACAAAAAAGGATGATTTTTTTTAGGTTTAGGTGGTTGAAGATAACAAGAAGATCAATGCCTTAGAGGGAAAATGGAGTCATCACTTCACCTCAGTTTGAAGTCTAGGGTTTAATAAGAATGATGTTGAAGGGAACCAGAAGGATTCCCCCTCAAGTACCACCTGGGGCTTGAATATTTCTTTAGGGTTGCAAGGGAGGATTGATTCGTGAGGAGTCTTTTATGGTGTTAGACAAGGTGAAATTAAAGATGAGCCAAGAAGAAGAGAAGAGCCATTAGATGACCTATATTAATGCATTAACTAGGAAATTTAATGATCAAATGGAAAAGGGAAGAGAACTCACCTTCAACCCTTCCAAGTGGAGAATTGAGAACTTCTTTGGCCTTGTAGCAGCCTTGTTCTTCCAAGAAATCTCTAAGAAAATTATTATAACCCTTGAAAAAAAAAACTAGAACTCACAAGAAGAGAAAATGATACTCAAAAGATTTCAATAGTCAAGCTTCTCATTAATCCCCAACGATTTCAAATGGAGGAGGATTTCTCCTTTTAGATGTGAGAAACCTCCTCAATTACAATGTGAAACCACATGCTAGCTCAAAACCATGAGCTTCAAAACCATTTTTCCAGCAAAACCATGGGAAAAATACAAGTTATAATAACATAATCTGATAATATGCTCACAATGTCACTCTTAAAAGAGGTCACATACAATATAGAAATCACATGTAAAAAGTGCCAAGGTCCACATAAATTGTCCAAGGCAAGTCAAATGATCCAACATTTACTTCCTCCATCCAGGGAATGGTCCAAGAAGTGTACACATATCCAAATGCATAATACTTACATGAAGTGATGGTTTTAGCCTCATATCAAACCATTAGTTGGTAGCACTCAATGCCATCCTTCAACACATCATAACAAAGGGGTTAGTTTTAGTACTTTCCTAAGTCTTACCAAGGGGCACAATGTTGACCCTTATTATATGCGTCAAATCCTAAGACACCCATACCTCCTAAGTATCTAGATGAAAGATAGGTAATAATGATTAATAATGACGAAAGGGGAAGGGGAATGAGTTCATGTGATTACCCTCAAAGTCTTAGACACACACAAGTCTTATTATTCATTTAATTATTCATATAGATTTATTTAGCTTGGATTTTTCTTTATAAATGCATTCTTGAGGGAGCTTAGCATTGAGTTACCATCCTCGATGTTGTTTCTTAGTACCCTTTAACCCATTTTTTAAAATTTTTAGTTCATTGAAAAAGTCCCTTTTATTTAGATATTCATAGACAATGATCCAGATTATTTTCGGCACGAAATGAGAGCGGAGATACACTAAATAAATTTACAGAGTTATCTCAAATATCCAATAATATAATACAAATGTATCATAAATGCAACCATAAACACATAGATACAATAATACACAATTTTCTATTGATGAGCAAAAAAGTATAAAGACTATAAAAATACAAAGTAAAAGACTCGCTAGAATGGTGGTAGATTATCTTTGAGAAGAGATGTCTCCACTACTTGCATTCGCAAGAAGATGGTTTACAATGGCTCTAAAGGCATTTTTAAAATAAAGAAAATCCAAAACCCTAACCGCGGAAGATGAAAAGCCAATAGTTTTGTGGACCCCGTTTTGGTTAGTTTATTGTATCAACTTCTTGGGGGTGTAACTTTGGAATACTATCTTTGTTTGGGGCGCACAATATCTCGTTAGAAAGGTCTATCCAACGAATACACATTTTGTCATCAAAGTCTAACTTCATATATAGTTTGACTATGGCGAGCTCTAAAAACATTGTTTAGGGCCTCAAAATGGCCCTGGAAGTTTGGAACTTGGAAAACTAGAAACAAAAATACCAAACTAAAACTGTCAAAATCAACCAATTGGAATAGGTGGGTGGCCATTGATATCCACCTGAATCAATCCTCCCTCCTTAGGAAGCAATGGTATCCATTGCGTTGAGTTCCTGAGGGAGAGGGGAAAGTGATTGAATCTTGGTGTGTTGCTTGCCTTGCTGGAGACATTGCATTGTGGAAGGATGTCATGAACCTGTTATTGGCGGGTTTGAATCTATTCAACCAGTCGGGCTACATGATATGTTTGGGTGCAGAAGGAATCTTTGTGTTTTGCTGCATTCTTGTTGACATGCTTCTGTTGGATAGAAGGTGTTTGGGCCGAGGTTGTAGTGGTTGTAGTATCCTTTTGTTCACCTTTTGAATAGATTGTGAAGAAGCTGAATTTTGTAGTATGAGATACCACCTTGTGACATTGTTTAGGTGGGACAATAATTGGAACTACCTCTGGTATCCTGTAGAGATGACCCCACAGAGTAATAATGACACTACAGGGTCGAGAATCATAGATAGCATGGCGCTTCCACATATATGGTTGGCCCAAGAGAAAATCACTTAAATACAATGGGGAAACATTACATAATACCTCATCCTTGAAGGTATGGATGTCATATGAAAATAGACACTATTGGTTGACACGAAGATCTCGTCCCTGGCGAAGCCACCCGATGTTGTATGGTTGCGGGTGTGGTGTTGTCGACAATCCCAAATGTTTAATGACCTCTATTGAGATGAGGTTCTTATGGCTTCCGCTATCAACAATAAAATGCAGCAGGGTCCCCTTCACTCACACCAATGAATGAAAAATGTGCTCCCCCTCTTCAGGATCTGTGGTTTCTTTTGGTTGAATTGCTACGGTCTCAACAATAGTAGTGGGGGTCTGTGTCAATGATCTGTCTTCTATCAATTTTTTCTGAATCATATTTTGAATCAGGGTTCGGCTTCTTGTCCTTGATTTCATCCACCAGTGTTTGTTTTGAGTGACATTCATCGGTGTTGTACTAGAGGATTTTGTGGAAATCACACCATTTTCCAGTGTCCTTCTTCGTATTTTTGTGACCGTTCTTTTCCTGTGGCGTGGACTGGTTTTCGGGAGACTATTTGTTAGGGTTGTCTTTATCATACTTTGGTTGTTGGGGATTTGCAGACCTGAACTCATGTTTGTTCTGCTGCATAAATTTCTTCTCTATTTTAACAACATATCGATAAGTAGGACCGAGTGATGAGATGTCTAGAAAATCCATTTCAGTTTGGATGTATCTGTGTAGAGCCCCACAGTATTTCAGAACCAAATGTCATTCAGAGTCTTTGATACCCATCTTGGTGAAAAAGGCATGGAAGGTATTGGTGAAATCCGCAACTGCTTGGCCCCTCTCTTGTCGCAGTGTGGTCCATCTCATGTACTGGTCATCATAGTTGCCAACAGGTAATATTATTCCTTTACAACATCCACAAAAAAATCCCAGTTGGGCTCGACCCCATATATTCCAGAATCCTTTGTGGAACTTTACTCCCAATAAGTTTCCCACCAATGTTTGACATGGGGGAGAGAATTAAGGAGTGCGGAGGTGATCTTTTCCCTTCAGATAAATTATGAACAAAGAAATAACCTTCTAGCAGATTTAACCATTTTTCTAGGGAATCCACATCTATCTGTCCTTCAAATATGGGAATATCAAAATTAACTTGTACCTTGAAAGGTGAGGTGCCTCCAATGTGGTCGCTTAAAGAAGACGTGCATGTTGTTATCGACAGGCATTGAAGGATGTGGGAAAAAATCTCCATCATTTCGTCCCTTTGTCGCGTGAGAGCTTGCTCAAGGAACAGATTAATAAAATCGTCTTCTTTGTCATTTTTCTTTTCTTCTGCCATGGAGGGTTTCTTTGGCATGCAAGAGCAATTGTATTCAAGAGATACAAGCACGAGACCCAACTTTCTCTACTTGGACCTCGTCGGGGACATGCACTGAAAAACGATCAAGAGTAGCCTGCTATAATACCATTGATCCAGATTATTTTCGGCACAAAATGAGAGCGGGGATATAATAAAGAAATGTACAGAGATATCTCGTATATCCAATTAAATAACATAAATGTATCAGAGATGCAACCATAAACACAGAGATACAGTAATACACAATTTTCTATTAATGATCCAAAATGTACAAAGACTGTAAAAATATAGAGTGAAAGACTTGCTAGAATGGTGGCAACTTATCTTTGAGAAGATATATGTCTACTACTCGCATTCGCAAAAAGATGGTTTACAATGAGGCTCTAAAGGTCTTTTTAACATAATTAAAATCCAAAACCCTAACCCTGGAACATGAAAAGCCAACTGTTTTGTGGACCTTGTTTTGGGTAGTTTGGTGTATCAACTTCCCGTGGGCATAGCTTTGGCATACAATTTATGTTTGGTGTGCATGATAGCTCGTTGGAAAGGTATATATGAGGACTGCACATTTTTCTGTTAGACTCTAAATTTGTCTATAGTCTAACTACGACGAGCTCTAACAACGTTGTTTAGGGCCTCAAAATGGCCCTAGAAGTTTGGAACTTGAAAAACTAGAAACAAAACTGCCAAACTGAAACTGCCAAAATGAGTCCGTTGGAATAGGTGGGTGGCCACTGATATCCACCTAGATCAGACAAACCAGGAACATGGGCACTGGCCTCATAGCGAGGGGCATTGCTAAAGCTTAATGATTAGCTTTTAATTGTTCTCTTCACCTCTTAGCCTTAGTGGCTTTGTTTATTTCAGGATTTTAGATTTGACCTTTCCTTTTGACCTTTGAGAAATCATACATGAGAAAAATCATATTTTTATGTGGATAGAATCAATGAACTAGAGAGGTGAAAAGTAGTTAGCATGATTGGATTGTGGATAATGCTATCTACCTTAGATACCCAGTGATACAGGTTATCCAAGAGATGACACACTTCTAAAAGAAAACATGATCCCCAAGGTACTACCAACCAAGTAATAAAACCATATACTATTGTGAAGTGCAAAAAAGATAATCATTAGGTGATTACCACTTTACAATGAACAAAAGGTTATACCATTAAGTCCAAACATGTATTAATACATGGAATGTCAAATGAAGAAGTTGAAAACCATACCATAGTGCATCTATCATCTAAGGAGCTGGGGAGAAAATGAGTTTCACCACAACTGAGTTAGAACAATCATGAATCTAATGAAGATCAATGGTGAAGTTTGTTTGGATATGGCAAAGATGAGCATGACACCTCATGCAATCAACAACATAATACCCCGAGCGCGATGGTATCCAAAAGTGTCGCCTCTGCAGGGATAACACACCCCATTATCATTAAGAATCTAAAATACCATTAAACTTTCATTGAAATCCAAAACCTCGTTAGAATCATAAGATTCTCTAAGTATCATTAAGAATCTACAACAACATTGAATTTTCATATGAAACTAAAACACCCAAGAGGAATCCCAACATTATTTACTAATAATTTGAAATTGCAAATGCTTTCTTTACTTTGATTTTAAAATTCTTATGAAAAACAAAAACAGATTAACGTCTTTAATATTTAATTAAAAATGTACCAATTTTTTTTTAACATTAACATGTAAAATTATGATTTCGTAAAAAATTATGCTACTCAACAACCATAGTTACCTTAAAAAAAATAAAACACATAAAAAAAGTTTAAACTACACCTTTACTTAATACTTTGTTACTTAATACTTTCATTCATGTCCCTTCCTCATTGTTTGTTTTAATAGGTTTATAATTTTATTTTTAAGGTCTTTCATGTAAATTTGACTTGGTTGCTGGCAGCGTGACCTTCCTATAGAGGATCCTGATGACTGATAGAGGATCTGATGACTGATAGGTGTGGAAACCTCAACTTATTTTAGTTTTAAATTTTAAATTTGTGTGGGCCATATATAAATAGTAAATTCGTGTAGTTTTAAATTCAGGGGACCTTTTTTATTATTTAAATTTTAGTCATCAAAAATAAATTAATAAAAATAATGAAAGTTTAAAAATAAGAAGTAAATATTAAAACGGGAAAAAAAATTAAAAGGATGGAAAAGTGAAAAAAACTTAAAACAAAAGAGAGGATGAAAAAAGAAAAAGCATGGGAGAAAGAAGGAATGATATAAAAACCAAGATTAGATTAAAAGAAGAGAAAACAGAAACCAACCTTTAGGTGAGGAATAGGAGAGACCTTTACTCTAATGCATGGAATGATACTTCTTAATATGGCAAACAAGGGGAGAAACCTTTAGGTGAGGAATAGGAGAGACCTTTACTCTAATGCATGGAATGATACTTCTTAATATGGCAAACATAATATGGCAAACAAAGAGAGAATGATTAAATGAGGCATGGACGGAATGATGATTGTTAAGATGGAAAACAACTAGAGAATTATGCTTTTGTGAAGATGACAACCAAGGGAATTATGTTTCTTAAGATGACAAAGAAGCAGAGAATACAGGGAATGATACTTTTTAAGATGCCAAAAAAAGTATGTAAGTACAGGTATTTGCTCTAGTGCTTCTTAAGATGGTAAACAAGGTATGTATTTTGGTAGGAAAAATGGTGGTTAGCATTAATAAGGAAAAATGACATATTAATGGTTTATTGTTTTCGTACATCCTATATCCTCATTCATGAAGTTGTGGGCTATTATCCACATGAAATCTAGTAAGATGGGATGACTTAGAGTATGTGGTATCAAGTCTAGAATAAGCTAGAGTCCATGTTCATTTGCAATCCTTACCACTTTAATTTGTTAAAATCAGAGATCAGGGAAGAATTTGGAAGCTGCATGGTTTGTTTTTTTCAAAGAAGTGGTCTGATATATATCCATCTCTGTTGGCAGATGAAATCTTGCATGAGTACGAGTCTAGAGGATGGATAACTCACATTAGGGGAATTTTGAGGTAAAAAATGAGTCTAAATTTTTTTTACTATCAAAATCAATTTTAAAAGAACCAATAAGATTCAAGATCATGATATCAACCATAAAGTAAATGTTTTTGGAGGGAAAGGAAGAAACTTTTTTTTCAAGTGTAGGCACCTCCTAATTGCTTTACTCAAATTTCAAGTGTAGGCACTTTTTGGATGCATAATTAAATTTTGCATCCAACGAGTGCCCACCGTACATACTTTTGATAGACCCACAAAGAGATAAATTGGAAATACATGAAAAAATGTGTTAAACATGTTACATTACACCTATGCACTTTCTCATATCTCACTCTGTAACTCATTCTTTCGTTGAAAGTCCAAGGTTTTGTGCATTGAAATGATAGAGTCTAAACGTTCTACGTTTTTTCCTTTTTTTGACAAGTATCACTGGAATCTGACAATGCATTTGTTGGTGAAATTTACATGCTTAAATCACATTTTTGAATGCATAAATCAATTCAATGCCCTCAAAAACATTGATAAAGCCTAAAATATATAATCTCAATGACTTAAATCTGAAATTCTAGTTATCCTTCTAAATTTCTACGAGATTTTAGGAAAAACTTACCAAAAAAAATGCCAAAACAGAATAAAAACTAGACTAAGTTTATTGGAATAGCTTTAACCTCACAACTAGACATAGACATGTTGGAACTAGTTGTTAGAATATATAAATTCTTATCATCCATATTGCAAAAAAAACAATATTCCTTTTTCAATTTGGAGGTTCCTCAAGTCAAAAGTTTCAAGTGGTATTTGTAATTAAAATGTAAATATTTTTATTAAAAAAAAATAAAATATTTGTATTTAAAAAACTATTTGAAGTGGCATTAATGTTGTGGAGTTTGTAATTAAAATGTAAATAAATTTTATTTGAAAAAAATAGATCTTTGTAATTAAAAAACTATTTCAAGTGGCTTTAGTGCTGTAGGATATGGAATATAAATTTATTTTTTTATTAAAAAATGTTAAAGTTTTTTTTGTTTGGAGAGAATCCAAAGCAAAAATGTTTGCTCTAAAAGTGAATCATACTTGCATTTAAATAAAAGTGATTTATACTTTTTCACATCATCTTTTCATATTTATTATTAAATTTTATATTTATTTTGTTTTTACATTAAAAAAAAAAAATCTATGTTTCACTTCTTTACATTATTTTTTCTATATTTATTATTATTACATTATTTTTTCTATATTTATTATTATTAATATATATTGTGTTTTTATATAAAAATTAATATTTTACTTTTTAAATGGTGTTTATACTAGCATAGCCGCTAACTCGCGGCTGGGCCGAAAGGTTGGTTGAGAACGTGTGCCATAAAACGTCTGTGGTAATTCATAATTTGTCTGTGGTAATATGAAACATTTGGCTGCACGGTTTAATCCTACTTAATCATTTCAACGTGATTAGGTAAATGTTAAAAAGTAAATATGTTAACGGATGTCTTGATAAATGCAAGAAAGTTATGAATAATAAATCTGACCCATTGATTTTGGAGGACGACTAAGAATATGCCAACATCTTCAATGCATAGCCATCAGATTAGGGTTTAAGGTTAAATAACATTAAAAGATCATTAATTGTGCCCATTGTCAATAGGTGTACGTCTGCGTAAATAGTAGTTATTTTTTTTTTAATATTTATTATTAATATTATTTATTTTGTTTGTTGAATTTGATTTTCTTAAATGATGTGATCATATTATATTAGAAGTTGAATTTGATATATTAATAATGTTTTTTACAATAAGCACACATGACCAAAAAATAAATTCTGAAATGATGTGAACATACAGCTTGAGTGGGTCTAATGGTTAAGAACATGTGTTTCCTCTTAAAAGGTCACAAATAAATTCTGAAATGATGTGAACATACAGTTTGAATAAACTTTACCAATCAAATAGTTGAATAAGATCTAATACACCAATTTTAATGTAACTTGCTTGGCCATGACCTAAATTTGATAATAACTTCTGCATACCCAAAAAAATACATTTATACCTCAAGAGCGAACAGAAATACATGCGCAGGCGGCTGTGCAAGAGTCTGTGCATTGTTATATAATCGTGGTATTGGGCTATAGACCTTTGGTGCTGTAAATCTTTTGACCTCCATCAAAATTGCTCACGATGACTAATTGGTGTGGGAATCACAAATTCTTTTAGTTTTAAATTTTAAATTTCTTTCGGTTCTTATTTTAAATTTGATGACCTTGTTTCCATTCTTTCAATTTTAGTAACCAAACTTTTATAGAAATAGAAATAAAAATAGACATAACATTTACATTCAATACTTTTATTTAATTTTAATTGTTAGTTCAATACTTTTATTTAATTTTAATTTTTAGTTAGGGAAAATTTATCATATTTTAATTAGTCGTGATGATAGTTGTCATTCAATAATATTGGTGAATATAATGATTTATCATCATTATTGAAAAAATAATACACAAAAATAAATGAATTATCATTCCTATTAAATATCTTTGAGTCTTGAACAGTTTTTTTTTTTTAAGAAAAAAAAAAAACTATAAACCAAGAAAAATAATATTAAATCATACCCAAAACCTAATCATAAATATTTATATATAAATAATAAATACAAATTATAATTATTTTTACCCTGTCAGTTATATGAAATCAAATTCGGTATTACTTTTTATTATTTGGACACTATTATATCAAATCCAAAACCTAACAATGAATATTTATATATAAGTAATAAATACAAATTATAATTATTTTTACACTATCCATTATATCAAATCCAATCCGGTAGTACTTTTTATTATTTTAACACTATCATTTATATCAAATCCTGTAGTACTTTCCCAATTAGGAGAGTTGGTAGCAGGCCTGGAATTTCAAATTTACATAACTTGTCAAGTGTAAATTTGATGACAGTTTTTCATACCTGCCATTTTACGTTTTATGTAGATTTACAAGTGTCAATTTTTTTTATGTTATATGTTAATTTTATCATCATAAATTTTCATGCTGAGCATACAATTTTCTATAATAAAAAATAACCCAAAACACACTCAACAAAAACATTAATAATTAAATCAACATTTTGTAGTAACTTG